>JAMKCH010033107.1:0-31820 GCA_023653785.1 Ophioderma brevispina
GTGAAGCTGTTTAAAAAGAATTTATTTCTGGTAAGAACTTTTTTATTTTACATATTTTTTCTTCATTTTAGTTCCCTTTATATTTTAGTTCCCTTTATTAATTTTGGTGTTTTATACGGCTTTCACTTTATTAGTGCTTTAGGTCGCAGTATTGGGCTCTTGCCTGTGCTTTTTGCCAAATGTTATAAATAAATAAAAAGGAGTTTTGATGTGTATCATTTACTGATAGGGCCTTCGAAAAAATGACTGATTAGTGAACTCTGGAAAATGTAGAATTTAAGACATTAAATGATTGACAAATGTTTTCATCTCAATAAACAAAACTTAAGTGCAAATTCAAAATGAAATGTTTATAACATAAGGAGCACGCTCAGTTTGTTGGCATTGATTAACTTTCTTGCAGAGCGCATGTGGATGTCTAAAGTAATGACTTTTATTACATAGCCTACAATAATCTACATTAGTGCTTTTGACAGCATTATTAGCACTATTATTAAGTGTGAGGTTGGCCTTTCATGTATTAAACCTTTGTTTGCTCTGCAGTGTTAAGCATTGATATTATGGTTAAGTATTTTCTTCAATTTTCCTATGTTAGAATTTTCTTTATAATCTATATATTAGCATTTTCTTTGTAATATTATGTATTATTAGAAATTTTCTCCACAATTTGTATATTGCTTTTCTTACTGTTGTAGCCTATGTTTGCATTATTGTGCTCACTGTGAGAACAAATACTCAGTTTAATATTCGCAATCGATATTAAATTATACACAATTAATTTATGCATGCCAGTTATACAAAGTACTGCATTAGTAACAGAAGGCACGCCTTTTGAATTGTAACAAAAAGATTTCAGCAGTTTGAAAAGGTTTTCTATTTCAAAAGCGTTTGCTGAGCTGCATAAATTGTTATCTTGATATGTGATTATTGGTGGTTTCATATTTTAATGATGAACTTATAGATCATAAACTGGAAAAACTTGTTTCTTTCTTTTCTTTATTGACTGTGTTGTAATTGCCCACACGAGGTTTTGCAACTGACACCGTGGTATGGGGCACGTTGCAACACTTGACACCCTGTTTTAAATAATCACACCGCAAAAACTAATGCCTGTTAAGACTCAACCCAGCTCAAAATAACGCGACATATACCCTTCAAATGGAATTAGTGTGGTTACCTTTAACAATAGTTCTAGTTACTACGATCAATTGGAAAAAAGTGTTTGCAAAAGCAACCGGCCCCGGTCTCCCCTACTATGAATGAGCATACACTGGAGTCCGAGCGCACCTGATTGAGCTTCCTTGTTCCGCTTATAAATTAAGTTCTGTGTTATCCCATCCCATCCCACCCCCACAAATCCCAATAGTCATGCAACTATTTTCCGAAGTCTTTCAAAGGTGCAGCGAGTCTGAACGAGGGAATTTCACCTGAGACGAATATTCGTCTCAGATTTCACAGAGCTTTTCATAGGCCTATCAGGTGCTCACAAAAATTTGAATCCATAATTTTGTATGATGTAAAGCATTTCCATCAAAAAATAGACACATTTTCTGTATGTTTTTAGGCCAATTTAGAGCCTTTAATATATTTTTTTGGAAATTTTTTAGCAAATCCAAAATCAACCTTTTATTTTCATATTTAAGAAACATTTCTCTAGCACTATATTATTAAAGACAAATATTAAGTAGATATCTACTGACGGTAGCCTTGACTGTGCACCATACCTCTTTTGAGGAAAAAAATGTGGCTCCCTGCTTATGAGTGCAAGCATTGCAATCTGCACTCTGCTTTTCTTGCTTCAACCATTCTATTGAGAGGGGCGTCGAGAACTGTTCTTAATTTACCAAACGACAATTTGAAAGCTGATTGACGTAATATAGTTAAGATTTTGGTACACAACTACGCTTTAAAGTTGATCCTATCTGTTCGAAGGAATATACCTAAATTAAAAATTGATCATAAGTTTCCCCACGACCATAACCCTTAATAGGAATGCGCCCTTCCAATATCTCGATTTCGTAAACATTTCTGTGGCGGGTAGACGCAATTCAGAATTTGTAATTCCGATTTTATTCAAGTGATTTGGGTGTGTAAAATCTTTCGGTGCACACAATTTGTGTACCCTATTGCTATAGATTAGATCCAGTTCTCTGATTAGATCGTAGGGGACTGGAACACGGTGAAGCAGTCGATTTCAAGCTGTTTCAGAATTTAGTCAAATTCTAATTCGAGCTTCCTTCCGAATTCTGCAGGCTAGACTGGGGCTGGGCGTAAGTAAAACTTCACTGCAGAAATCACTGTATCTGTAAAACTTGACAAGACTGGATGGTAAAATCAAATGGGCCATAATGTCGTGAATTTCTTTATTTTTAACGTGAAATAGAGGAAAGAGTTCCATATGTCCCATTCGGGATGAATTCAGTATTCTGCCATGTCTGCCACCAGGTCCACACATCCTTCAACATGCACTTTATGCCGGTAATGCTGGCCGAATTCTATGGGTTGTGGCACAATACTAAATTCTTTCCAGATATTCCGTCAAAGACAAAGACTCCTTTGATATTGGGTTTGTAATTGTCCGGAAGTGTGTGACACTGACAGTCTGAAAGGCCCTTCTTGCTTGAAACTCGATTATTAATTATTAGTTTCTCGTCCCCCGCCCGCGTTATGATTTTTGGGCCGCGTTAAGCGCTGAAAATCTGAAAATAATTCAGTCTTTTGAAAAATTCTGGTCAAGCATCAAACCCCTCACCTTTTTAGTCGATATTGGATTTTTTTGGTAGGAAAACCTTCTCAACTCAAAGTCTCGGAAATGAGTCTACAAATAGACCAATATTGTTCGTATTTCATCGATCTCCCATAGGTTCTTCACTGGAAAATATGCAGCAGCCAATAATAATGAATTATTTTTGTCCTCATTATTGTGCTGAAAAAAATGTGACGAGAAACTCTTAATTGAGTTTCAAGGGCCTTACATGGTTTAAACACTTTCACTGAACTGAACGCACAGTATAGGCCTGCACCACACAATAGGATATGGTAGAATCGGCTGGTGTGTAGCAGTATGTTTTTTCAATGAATAAACAATTATGGTACTCGTTGCAATAGTTGAAAATTAATAAAATAACAAAACAACATAAAAAAAATCAATAAAATAATTTAACATAAATTAAAGAAAGGAATAATTGAGAAAGAAACCATAACAAAAACAGAATAAAATAATTTAACGAAAAAGAAACCCCGAAACATGTTAATTAAAGGGGCATTTCGTGATCCACAGCCTTGGCCCCCCCCCATTCCCCCCAACTTCATTTAAAAAAATTGAGATTTTTATATCATCTGAACCGTTGGCCTAAGTATAGTATATGTGGCCCTATTCTTATGTGGTCAATTCTAATCTTAGAATTTCTCACTTTTGTATTTTCTGTCCGCAAACAAAATACAACCCGTGCCAGTTGTGCACCATGATACAACATTTGCTCAAAACTTAAAATTACCATCCGAATCAACCAGGGGTGCAAAAATGCGGGCGCTGGGAGCCGCCGCTCCGAGGAAATGGTTGAAGTCTTGTAGGTATCTTTGTGAACATTACATGTTGCTCCTGAGGGAAAGACAATTTTTGCACCCCTGAATCTCAACTGAAATATTTGGAATAACCTTTTCTCATGGATATTCTTTCTATTCACCGTATACCAGAAATGAGTGCTATGGCATCAAGGAAATAAAACTTTAAGCAAAAAACAACAAAAGGGGAAATGGAAAATTAAAATACTATAATATTCTATGCACATCAATATGAAGTGGCTACACAAATCCAAAAGTTCCTGGACTTCTGATCAGTCTCTATTCCGGAAAGAATTTCCCCCCTCTGGATCGATTCACCCCGTAAGTTGATACCAAAGTCACTTTTTAAACAATTTGAAATCAAGCTGAAAAATACTTCAGAAATCTCTGTGATACAAGCATGTAACTTTTTTTAAAAGCCTCATATTTTGCCTGATAAGGATCAATTTCATTCCCTCTTATCTGACATCATCTCCTCCATTGGACATTTAAGGAAAAAACCCAGGCATTCCAGATATCTCCCCTTCTTGCAATTTCCCTTCCTCCCTAGGTCAGATAAAGAGCATTGAGACTGTTTTTCCGTAGATTTGTCCACATTGATAACAACAATATGGCCATGCAACAAAGAGCAGCAGAGCAGGACCAGGACATGCAAGAGGATTTGGACCACTACCAGTCAGCAAACTTGAGGTAGGGAGTTTGTTGCCTGTTTCAAGATGGTTAAAAAGGATTGAGAATAATATCGGTGCATTGACCTTGGCAATGCATTTAAAAAAAGTGTTGTCTATTGGTGGATTACACCTCGTAGGTCATCACTCATTTCAAGCAAGTTGATAGTAATATGAGACTTACTCGCAAACATTAAAAAATATAAAATGCTAATGTGATTTTATAAAAATAAAATGCCATTAGCCAAAAGGAAGCATGGCAAAGACGTGAACTAATATAGGCAACAAAGCACTAAGACAGAAAAGCCAAAGCGCTAAGAGAGTAGACATGGGAGTAAAATTGATGAGCATGCAGTACAGCCAGTCTACTGTCCTGTCCAGATTCCTTAAGAAATCTCCGATGGAACGAGGTGCCAAACTTCCCCCTGTGATTTTTGATCTCCTTTTGATCTGGTCTAATTTGATGTATAAACTAATTCACTCTGATTTGTTGATTTGAACAGAATCAAGGAATAAGTGCCCAATGACTGTCAGAAGAAACTAGAGGATGCTGGTTTACACACCGTTGAAGCAGTTGCCTATGCAACAAAGAAAGAAAGAATTATGCAACATCAAGGGTATTAGTGAAGAAAATGTGATAACAATACTTTGTAAGTATTATAGGCGGAACCGATTGAATTATATTAAGTGTTTTGTCTTGATTGAATCACCTTGACCCCCGTATACAACATTTATAAAGTCTGACAGTGATGTTTCAGTCCATTTTGACATGAGAGCTAAAATATAATTTTAAGCCTCATAGAATACTGTTAAAATTAATACTGCTATAAGTGGAAAATTTTCGCGTAAGATATTTTCGCGATTTTTAACAGTTTGCAAAGGCACGAGATTAATGTTCATGTTATTGACATCAATGCAATACAAAGCTATTGGAAAAAAAAAGTTATTTTCGCGAGTTTTTATTTTCGCTGTTTTATGTTCACTCGCGAAATCGCGAAAATAAAAACCTCGCGATAAATTTCCACTTCTACAGTAACAAACACCTGTTAGCTATAAGATTCACAGGGTAAATGAGGAAAAAAAAAGTTTCTTAGACCCACAATTTTGACCATTTTTGGTTAAATGGAGGTCCTGTGAATGAGGTATTAGTGATTTTGGGGGGGGGGGCTATGGACTTTAAAGAAGTAATAATTTTTAAGTGTGCTTAAGAAATGGTGTTTGAAGAAGGGGAAAACCCCCAAACAAAAAATTAACTGAATTTTTTTTTTTTAATGTTTTATTATGTTTTTTAACTTTGACCATTGTAAAAAAAGTTGGGATTCCATTGTGAAAGGTTTTATCTTGAATTCCCGCATAAAT
Organism: Ophioderma brevispina; assembly: GCA_023653785.1. NCBI lineage: Eukaryota > Metazoa > Echinodermata > Ophiuroidea > Amphilepidida > Ophiodermatidae > Ophioderma > Ophioderma brevispina. The sequence continues at coordinate 5,592 of JAMKCH010033107.1, forward strand.
GTTTGGCGTGTGTCATTTGAAAAGCTGTCACCAAATATGAAATTGCCATTTAAAGTTTCACTTCAATCTGTTTCATCTTGGTTAGAAGCGTGATCCTAGGATGAGTTAGCCAGTTAGCCTTAGCACTGGTTAATAAGGGACTGTCTCTTTATTCACAAAATGTACTATACAGATTTATCTCTGGCCCGTTTGTCAGATAATATAATTGAGAACCCCTGCTGTATCATTTTACACGGTTGTTATTTATTACAGAATGAAAAGCCCAGGAAGTTGTGCCAATGGTTCACAACGGCTACCCAGTTTCATCAACAGCGAGCTGAAACATTACATATCCCACAGGTTCTAAAGAACTTGACAAACTTCTTCAAGGTGAGGAAAAGGAAGAAGAAGTCAATTTCTTGCATGGTTAATGCTAAAAAATGAGGAATATTTTGTCAAATATGGTTGGACTTTTGCATTAGCTGTTGATTAACTGCTCTGACAAAAGTGGCATTATTATGTATGGTTTATTTTAGGTGGGATAGAAAAACTGGCTCAATAACAGAAATGTTTGGTGAATTCAGAACAGGCAAAACACAACTCTGTCATACACTAGCTGTAACCATGTCAGGTTAAAGTTTGTCCCAATATTTAGTCTAGACCAAGAAAGAAAAAAACAAGTTGTCTCAGAAGACGCACGCATTTGTTTAAATTGGCTTTTGACTTGCATAATTTTTTTTTTAGTTTTACTCATTTACATTTTTTTTTGTAAACATTGTCAGAAAAAAAATAAAATTTGGCCCGAAGAAAAAATTGAAGAAATTAAAAAAACCCAAAAAGAGTTTTAAAAAAAAAAAAAAAACCTGCATTCTCATTAGGCATTTTTCCAAAAAAACCACCCATTTCCGGATTGCATTTTAACATTTCTTTCTGAGACAAATTGGTTTTTTTTGGCCTTCCCCTTTAGCCTCCTGGTGAGAACAAATCCAGTTCTTCCCATCATTCACTGCTCATAACACGAATGACGTCATAATTTCTTACCAATCTCTTACCTCAAAGTATACATTTACATTCCTGTTTACATTTAACTTGCTCGTTTCATCCCCGAAAAACACTGCATATCAATTACAAGAGATCACTTCCAAATTTAAATGATCACAATCTCTCCATCTCTTTTTGTGACAATGGATTTTACTACTATGAATGTTAGATATGATGTCCGGATTGGGAACCAGCGAAAGTTTGGTGAGGTCACAACCTGCTATCGTCAGGGACCAACTTAGGCAACCAATTTGGCGCTAGGTCAAGATTTGCAATCAGCGCGGCGCGGATTGTGATTGGTTTGAATGTGTAGTATGGCGGGGCATTCAAACAAAATATGATTTAAAATGTAAAAAAAAACTATTTGAGTCGGGTTTTCGACTCATGGAGAAAATAATTCACGTAAGTAAACTTTCTGTTTTAATCAGCTTTAAATGTTCACAAATTATTCTTCACGGCCGACATTTGTTTTGCACCATCAAATTTTGTCAGACGCGGAATTGGTCGCCTTATTCTGTCTCTGACTTTATATGGATTAACCTCCAGGTTTGACAGTTCTGATATAAACAAATGAATGTTAAACTTGAAAGGCGAATTCTGAGCTTTTTCGCTGTGAACGTCATGTGCGTGTCATATGATGATTTGCTAATTGCAGCTCTGCAATGCAAAGCTCTATGGATTTCACACAGACCCTCTTTTATGGAACATTCAACTGGCATATGTAGGGTCAAGAATACTCCAGGTCACAAAAAATTGCATTTAAACTTGAATTTCAAATCTTTTTTTACCCATGCATGAACCTGTTGGAATTTTTGTGTGTTGGAATCAGAACTGTAACAAAATGGTGTTGACTTACTTTACTTACAAAACACTTTTGATAATCATATTTTTTTGGGGGGGGCTCATATTTTATTTGGACATGACATCTCATTGCATGAACTGCATCTACCGGCAATCCGATGGCCTGTTGTGGCAGAGAAACAACATGTCTAGTAAATTATTAGTCAGAGTATCTTGAATTTGAGGTGTAACAAGTGATTGCTTATATCAGTGGTCCATTTAATAAAAATGAAAGCCCTGATTTTTATACTTAAGTAAAGCTTTACATCAAAAATATCCCCATCTGAACGGATTAAGTTGAGAATTTTTTTCTTTGGTTCAAAAATTTTGAAATTTTTAATTTCAAAATATGTGATGCGATCTGGGAAAACCCGCCACATGGTGAGAAATTTATATTTTGAGTTTTTACTATCACTACAGAGTTTGAAATATTAAGTTTCCATAACTGTTTACTTTTTTCTTCTTTGATACACACATCAAAAAGTTACGCCTTATACAATCTGACAAAAAATAAAGTACAATGTAACAGATTTACAAAGACTATTTTCTTTATTTTTTCAAAACTGTCCTGTGCGACATGTGGCGGGTTTTCCCAGATCACATCACATATATGTATGCCTCAAAATCTCTCATTACAACAAACTGTTCTGTTGTCAACACTAATTATATACCATTTTCTTTTTTGTGTAAATTCAGTTACCAATAGATAATGGCGGAGGTGAAGGCAAGTGCCTGTACATAGATACAGAAGGAACATTCCGTCCAGAGCGTTTGTTGGCAGTGGCTGAGAGGTGAGACTTAAGGGGATGACATTTAAGTATATAAATTTTTCATCTTGAATAGAATGGCCTTCAACCCAAAACCCTGGCTTTTACCAAACTTATCTGTAAGTTTAGCACTGATATTTAACCCGTTTGATGTGAGAGCTAAAAAACCTGATTTTGTAAAACTGATATTGGACGACCAAAATGGGGACATTTTCGCTTCATATCATCCAAACCAAACATCTTTTCGCCCTAATTTCACGAGGTAAATGAGAAAAAAATATTTGCTTCTTCAGACACAAAATTTGTTCACTTCTAGTAAAATTCTGGTTGGTTCTGGTGATGAGGGCTATTAGCAATCGAACCATGGCCCTTTAATCACTATTGGAAATATGTATTACTGAACTATCATTGATACGCCATGGGTGCAGAAGATAAGATGGCACAATTCGAGATAATATACACCAAGTTGTATTTTGTGCATATGTTACCCAGGGAGGTAACTGCATATGTGTAGTAGTAACATCCGATGTTTATTTAGGGGTGTTCTGATAAAGCAGCATGCGTACCAGACCTTTGCAAATGGGGGGGCAGAAGGTGTGCCAAGGCATTTTTTGACGGGGGCTTATTTGGAGGTCCTTATCCATAGGACACTGTACAAAAGGTAAGTTCATTTGGGGGGGTGCGAGCGGGGGGGCAAGGGTTTCTTGTTTGGGGGGCTTGCGCCCCCCCCCTGCCCCCCGCTGGGTACGCCACTGATAAAGCAGAGATGCCAACTTCCATTGATCAACAATTTGAGCTAAAATACGTCTATTCCTTCCAACCCGCACGAGGCCAGCGTGGAAGGGGTAGGCATATCCAACCTGGAAACACGTTGAGACATTGTCCGCGTGGATGACAGTCTGACAAGATAAGTTCTCATTATCTAACAAAACATTACAAGTAGGATACCCATTTGTTATGTGATTGGAATTACAGATATAAGTTATCAGGTAGTGATTTTTTTGTTTAGATTAATTTAGCATATTGCATATGCCAGAGCTTATAATAGTGATCACCAGTCACAACCTTACTTCGGCTTCAGCTATGATGGCAGAATCAAGGTAAGGCACACAAAAAGGTCTGTTAAAATCTGATTTCATTTTTTTTCATCAAAATCATACCTGTGTTAAAGTCTAGGAAATTATTGAATACTAGAAAAAATTGATCATTATGAAAATACCTAATGTCATTGAGGCATTAGAAGTTGAAAAAAGTATTGTAGGCTATTTCTCTTACATACGTGGTCACATGATATGGACCCAAAAACTATAATGGGTTTCGGCAAATGTGTCGCCTCATTTAAACATTTGGGCCTTCCACACTTTGGAAGAGGAGAGGCCAGTAGTAAAAGTAGTAAAACCTGTTCCTTAAAAAATCAATATAACTTTGATCCTAAAACAGCCCAGAAAGGGAAAAATTGGATGTTAACGTGGACAGTACATGGTTACTTGAGCACTTAAATTGATAGGCTCGATAGTAGGAAACATGTTACATATGACTATACCAAATACTTAGTTGTTTTGACATCACTCGAGTCTGATAATCTGCCTCATGATCTGAATCCCGGCTAATTTGATGAGAAATAAATCTAATGAGTGCCATGAGGATAAGGAATACCAAACTTGAGGAACTTTTCATTAAGTAACCATACCCAAAAAATATATATTTGGCTAGTATGCACTTATTTAAAGTAACATTTCTAAGTATCCTTGAGCTTGTATCTTTCAGAAAGGCTATGGTCATTGGTTACTAGTGCATTATGAAGATGATTAATGGTATTATCAAGGCAAATACAACAATTGACAACCAAGCTACATCTCCACCAAGTGAAACCTTGCACCTCTCTGCCAATATGCAAGAGATGACACATTGTATGAACCTATCAAAATGAGAATTTTGAAAAAATTAGTTTCACATTATTTTTTAAAGACCTAATAGAAAAGTATTTCACATAAAATAGTGAAGTTGGAATGTCTTGTTAACATCTGCAATCAGATGAGAAATCTGTTGAATAAAAAAAAAAAAACCACTGTTTTGTTTAAAATTTCAGATAGCTCGTTAAATAGTGGATAGTGCAAGCTCTCTATCGTACTGATTACAGTGGTCGTGGAGAATTCGCAGCACGGCAAATGCACATGGCTAGATTCCTAAGAATTGCTCAGATTAGCAGATGCGGATGCTTGATTCAAAACAAAATGTTTGAATGCATAAAAAGATAGATTTTACTTTCTACCAAGTTATGCCTAAGTAAGTCACTAAGGAAAAAGATGGCGTGTGCATTGGGTGTGAAACATTTGTGTGTGGTGTGTGGATTATAAACATCAGTATTCACTTAAGAAAAATATAAGTTAGTTATCTGTAAATTGATAGTAAATTGAACTTCACTTGATATAAGTGCTATCGTGAGGCTTTCAGGCCATTGTCTCTGTAGCAACTGGTTAACGGAACAGTAAAAGCAGAAGGATTTGTATTTCATATATTGGTAGTCCATTATTAGATATCAAATTTTGTATGATTGTGCACAAGGTATCTAGGTTGTACATAGGTTGGGAATCTTTTTAGAGGTATGTGTTTCACATCAATAGTTAGATTTCATTATTGCATTACAAAGAAAATAATATTGACAATCAAAATGTGCAAACTTCCTCAAGAACAAGATGTGCATTTTGCGGGACCAAGGGGATATCTGAGTGAAATGTCCCTCCTAAGTGTTTAAATCTTGTCAAGATCAGCTCACAAGTGGAGTCATCTTATTGTAACTCCAAATCATTACACTGAACTGTTTTCCTTTACACCAAGGTTGACCTGAAAATATATGCATTCCCTTCTGAGAAGGGGTGCCCCAATTACCATAATAACACCCCTAAAAGAGAATTGGGCCTCGACCAGTGCGCCCAGGTCACACCCTGTCGACTTAGCTCTTCCTCAATTCCGTTTGGCTGTTAACCAAGACGGACGCGTGTTAGCAGCTCTGCTAAATTTACAGCCAAAATAAACTGAGATTTGATAAGAATGTTGTCATCTCATACGGAATAATACTACTACTACTACCATATCTATCTGGAATTTATACTGGGTATTACTGGATTTATATCGCACTTTCGGACGGAATAAACGGGAGGACTTTTACACCGTCGGAGACCTTGTGTTTTGTATCCTTTTTGCCGCATTGCGGTAATGTGATCTGTTGTAGCGGGACACAAGGTAAACAAAGGCAGCCATTGACGCACGTGTTGCTGCTTTTTTGACTGCCTTGACTAATGTGTGAGTTGTAATGTTATCTTGTTGTCGGGCTTGCCCAGATAACAAATTATGTGGTCTGGTGTGCGTATTATTTTTATTATTTGCTGTTGGTATACTTAATAAAATATGTGAAAATGTGTTTTTTTTTCTTTGAAAATTTCTTAACAGTTCTGACCTCAGTGACCGAGTTGGTTTGTGTCTTGACGTTTGCGTACCGGGAGAGGAGCCTCCACGGCACGTGGTTATTTTTCTTGACGGTTTTTATTTGCGCACGCTATTCCATTTAGCAACTCACGCTCACCCCGTACTATGGCGCACAATTGCGTTCGCTTCCCTGCTCCAGTTAAGGAGTGGGACCCCAATCCCTTATGTATCGTGCACAGCAATGTTCCCGCACCGACAGGTGCTCCTCTTTCTGTCGCGGACTTACGGATGCTTCATGGGCAATCATGAGCATGGGGCATCGGGCTACGACGCTCGTGCTGCGTACACGGGACGGGGGGGGTGGTGGTGATAGGGACAAATGTCCTATACAGATTATTGCTTCGGCCTTCAGCCATATAATTGAAACCCCTGCTGTATCATTTACACGTTGTATTTATTACAGAACCCAGAATAATGAAGCCATGGAAGTTAGTGCCAATGGGTTTCACAACGGCTACCCAGTTTCATCAACAGCGGAGCTGAAATCATACAGATCACCACAGGTTCAAAGGAAACTGGACAAAACTTCTTCAAGGTGGGAAAAGGAGAAAGTCAATTTCTGCATGTTAAAATGCTAAAAATGAGGAATAATTTTGTAAAAGATGGTTGGACTTTTGCATTAGCTGTTGATAACTGACTCCTGACAAAGTGCTGGCATTATTTGTCTGGTTCGATTTTCATGGTGGGATTAGAAACTGGCTCAATAACAGAAATGTTTGGTGAATTCAGAAAAAGGCAAAACACAACTCTGTCACATTCACAGCGTCACATGTCAGGTAATTTGTCCAATATTTAGACCAAGAAAAAAACAAGTTTCGTCCTGCAAGACCGCACGCATTATGTTTAAAATTGGCTTTGACTCTGCATGAATTTTTTTTTAGGTTTTTACTCATTTAAATTTTTTTGTACACTTTCAGAAGAAAAAAAATAAAATTGGCCGAAAAATTGAGAAGAAAGTGGGCCAAAAAATGCTTTACAAAAAAACCCCAACAAAAACACAAACGCATTCGAATCATTAGCATTTTCCAAAAAAAACCACCCATTTCGCAGTAGCATTTTTAACATTTCTTCTGAGACACAAACTTGTTTTTTTTGTTGGCTTAGCCCTCTGAGCCTCCGGTGTAGAAACAAATCCAGTTCTACCATCATTCACGCCAACCACGATGCATTCATAATTTCCTTACCAATCTCTACTAAAAGTTACATTTACATTCCTGTTTACATTTAAACTTTGCTCGTTCATCGAAAAAAAAAAAACATAACTGCATATGCAATTAAAAGATGATCACTTCCTAAATTTTAAAGATCACAATCTCTCCATCTCTTTTTGTGACAATGGATTTAATACTAGTGATGTTAGAATATTGATGTACGTATTGGGCAAACCAGCAAAAGTTTGGCCGAGGTCACAAGCCTGCTCTAGTAAGGGACAAATAGGCAACCAATTTGCGAGTAGGTCAAGATTGTCAATCAGCGCGGCGGGATTGTGATTGGTTTGAATGTGAAGTATGGGCGGGGGCATTCAAACAAAAATGATTTAAAAATGTAAAAAAAAAAACTCTTTGAGTCGGGTTTCGACTCATTGGAGAAAATAATTCACGTAAGTAAAACTTTCTGTTTTAATCAGCTTAAATGTTCACAGATTATTCTTCACGGCCGAACATTTTGTTTGCACCATCAAATTTTGTCCGACGCGGAATTGGTCGCCTTATTTCTGCTCTGACTTTATATGGATTAACCTCCAGGTTTGACAGTTTCTGATATAGAACAAATGAATGTTAAAACTGAAGGCGAATTCTGAGCTTTTTCGCTGTGAACGTCATGTGCGTGTCATATGATGATTTGCTAATTGCAGCTCTGCAATGCAAAGCTCTATGGATTCACACAGACCATCTTTTAGGAACATTCAACTGGACAAGTAGGGTCAAGAATAATCCAGGTCACAAAAAATGCATTTAAACTTGAATTCAAATCTTTTGTTTACCCATGCATGAACTGTTGGAATTTTGTGTGTTGAGAATAAGAACTGTAACAAAATGGTGTTGACTTACTTTACAAACACTTTTGATAATCATATTTTTTTTTGGGGGGGGGGGGGCTACATATTTATTTGGACATGACATCTCATTGCATGAACTGCAATTTACCGGCAATCCGATGGCCTTTGTGGCAGAGACACAACAGGTCTAGTAACTTATTAGTCAGAGTATCTTGGGAATTTGAGGATAGCCCCCATTAGACCACTATCCAGTCCACTTAGTAACTTTCAGTATTAGTGTCCCAGTGGGACTCCGTTTGGTTGGAAATGGTATTGTGTTGTATTAGGTTGTAATTATGGTTTACTGCACACCCTGTGCATACATCCAATATGACATGATATTACATGTAGCTTTGTAAAAACCACAAATCCTAGCTATCTTCTAAATTATTTTCTTGGTGTTTAGGCCAAAATAAGATGAGGTTTGATCACAAGAGATAAACTGTTTTTTCCAAGAACTTTGACAGGATTAACAGACCTATTCAACTTTTGAAAACACACTTCTTTTATTTTTTTAATCATAAATGAAGTTGATAATTAAGCATTATTTCTCCAAGACTAAATGCAAAGGACCACAAACACGGGGACAGAGGTGCTGTAATTTTCAGGACGGTTTATAATCATCCTACACATACACAGAGCAGTGTACCTTTAACACAATCATATAATGCTACAAAAATAGTTTCTTTCTCAAGGTGAATAAGAACATGTTATTTGTTCCAAGAGTAGTGTTGAAAATTTCAATTCCAACTCCCCGGTTGTGAACATAGCTGCTTGGCATATAATCAGGCCATGATTGAATAGGAAAAAAAGGTGTGCGCTGTGTTCCAGTTCAACAATAATTTTATAAAAACAGAAGAGAAAGAGAGATATAGATATAAATATATTTAAAAAAAAAATGAATGTATTAAAACAGCCAGTCAGGATACATGATTTCACAACAAAATGAAATAAACCACTTGACCAAAGATCCAACAGTGAAACTGAATATCTGCAAACTGAAGAACAAATATGATCAGAAATTTAGACAAAACATTTAATAATGTAGTCTTAAGTGTTTATTAATTTAGGAAACAAATGACCAGTCTGTTTAAAAACTGAACTTTCAACTTTTTAAAAGGTGACTCAGAGATTTCCCAATGAGGTCGCCACGCAATTTTCAAAAGAATCGTGTTTTTTTGCAACTAAGTTGGTCCAGATAATCATTGTGTGAAATAACTTAGCTCAAATCAAAGTCCTCATATAGAAAATCACAACTTTGTTATAAGATTCCGGATCCTGAATTTTGTTATATACAGGGTCTGCTTATGGCGCTGTTATACTTTGCATAATGTTTACTGCATTGAAAAAACAGAAAATCAGATTCATTTGAAACAAGGCGAAACTCGTATTTACGCGATGCGTAAAAATATGTGTCCCCGCCCGACTGGCGCGATCTAGTAGCAGGTGATAAATGCAACTACAACACCCCACCCCCTCCCAACACCCCTCAACACTCCACCCCTCCCCAACATCCTGCAAAAACCCCACCCCCCTCTACAACACCCCCGCAAAACACCACCCCCTCCCCAAAACCCCACCCACTCCCCACAACACTCTGCAACCCCCCCCGCAACACCCTTACCCTCCTTAACACCCCTAAACACCCCAAACCCCACCACCAATACCCTGGAACACGGACCCCTTTCCCCAAACCCCCGCAAACCCCAATTCCCCTCCCCCAATAACCTGCGCAAACCCACTTACCCCCCTCACCCAAACCCCGCAACACCTCACCCCATCCCCAAACACCCCGCAACACACACCCACCCCTCCCAACACCCTTCAACACCACCCCCACCAAAACTCGCAACCACCAACCTCCCCAAACACCTCGCAAACCACCCCCTCTCAACCAGGCAAACACCCAACCCCCTCCCCAAAACCCTTGCAACACAACCCCACTCCCCAACAATCTGCAACACAACCCCCCCTCCCAACACCCCGTTAATACCCAACCCACTCACCCAACACCCCACCTCTTCCCCTTATTGCATAGTAGTCTTCATATAGCGAAAGAATTTTGCTTATCCAATGTTACGGTTTCAGAGATACAGCAATTACGCATAAGTAATTAGCTCATTTGCATACTAAGGACTATATACCACACTTTTCAAATTGCCAAAAGATGTGGCCCATGATAGGGGCTTTCATTGAGTGCAGGAATTCGACCCTCTTCGCCACCTTTCACGTCCTTTGCCCCTTGTCCTCACTCCCCTCTCGCTTCCCCACAACCTGTATACGAGTTACCATTTTCAAAAATTATAGCAATTACGTGATTTTTGCATATTAATTAGCTCATTTGATACTCAATTGCCCCAAAAACGCCCAAAATCTTAATGAGGTCAAGAACTCTTCAGCCCGCGCTGCCTTCCACCAAGTTACATACATATAGCCTTACGGGAACTCCAGAAAAGTTGCTTATACCGGCCTTGCAGGGGAAATTTCGGAATTATGCAAATTAGATACTAATTACATATTTACGGCCACAATCTAATCAGGTCTGAGAACTCACACACATCCGCTTCTTTCCACCAAGTTACTCATATGCACCATTATGGAACTCCAGCATAAATCGTACACAAAGTCGGTTAACATTTTTATTACCGGCATGGACGAACGGACTAACGAACGGACGAAACAGACGCTGCTCATTCATAGTCCCCGTTCCGAAACTCGTTCTGCTGGGGACAATTAAGCCATTCTAGGTGGACTCTTTAGTACTAGATGACTATTTTTAATTACTACACACAAAAAAAAAATTATATTTTGAAATCTTGAGTAAGCCTTTAAGGGACATGTGAGTCATACCTTTGCTGAATATCAAATATAGGACCTATAAAAACACAAATTATAAATGAAAGACACTATCAGTGATTTCTAAATCAGAAAAATCGAAAAATCATCAAAATCAGATTTTAGCATGTACGTAAACAAGTACAGGTGATTCCGAAACTATCCTGCAAAATGATTAAGACCAGGAAGCAACATAATAACGACAGAATCGGAGATTTTAGTCATTACTGTCCGAACGGACACTGAACTACAACACGTTAATTGAATGGAGAATCGTTACTGGAACACTACCGTTTTCTTCCTTTTCTTCAATTCTACAGTGGAAAAGGTAACTTATGAGAATTCTACAGACTTAGCCTGTCACACTTGAAGCTATTTCCTGACAATTTAAATATTTTCAAATCACTGATAGTGTCTTTAAAATGATGCAATAATCAATAAACAATAGCAAGAATTTTGTAAAAGCAGAATTTAAGGAAATCTTCAAAAAATTTTACTGTCAAAATAGAAAATTTTAGATTTTTCAGGTCCTGAGACATCAATCTCCAATATTTTTTCTTATTAAAAAAATAAATCTTTGATTTATGCAAAAAAAATCTAAGGGTCAATATTAGATGTGGCTTTAATGATAACGATACTATATTGTCTGTAGTTAATGTTCCAGGGAGTGATTTTTTTTCAAAAAAAGGAGGACTTTATACATTTATTATTTCTTCAGTCAGATTTCCATTGCAAACCATTAGCCAGCCCGGTATGGAATACCCTGGTGTTCCCACACATATAGCTAGGTCAGGGCCGGCAAAAAATAATGCAAACAATTTTGCACAATCGATATTTGTTAGTTATCAGAGTATACTTAACAATTAACAATAAAGACTATTAATTTCTTATAACACACGATAAATAAACCAACAAAAGTGGCCACTGTGGAGGCTTAGGCTGCTAAACAAAAAGTAAAGTAAATCCCAGAAACGACAGGAAGGCTTTATGGAAAAAGAAGTCGATTTAGTTTAGAATTGCAAGAGAGGGGAAACGAAAGTTCTCAGAGAAAAACCTCGAGGACGAGTATGGATCGGTGGTGGTAACCAAATTCCATTTGCGCAGGCTTGACAGGGAATCAAACCCGGGCCGCTTGGTGAAAGGTGAGTGACTGACCGCAAACAAATCACCCCTCCCTTAAGTATAGCATGAGTTTGTTATTTGGAAAAATGGAGGGGGCATTATAGATGGGGAACATTGATTGCAGACAATAAGATTCTTGCCATTATCGGGATTTGGTTCAAATTTTTAAATGAGGAACCCAGCCGATTTTGATAATTAATATTTCTTTAACACTTAAAGAAGCATTTCTTGATTCCAGCACCTTCGTGTTATTTTTGGGGACATTTTCACTAAGACTATCCTGAGAAAAGAAAAGCTTATTCCATAATTGAGTTGATTCCGATCTTGCAGTTTTGTGTATAGCAAATGCTTGTTTCCCTCGCTCCCGTGCCTATGGCTATTAATTTGTCCATTTACGGAAAGAAAATACAAAAAAGTAGCAATTTCTTACAGAGACGACTGAATCTGCCCAGTAAGATTAGGTATACATGTTTTACTAAGGCAAGTAGGTTCTGATAATAAAAAATCTCAACTTTTTGCGGTAAGTCGGGGACGTGGTGGACTTGTGGATGGCCGAAAATGCCCTCGTAAACTAGAGCAACAAATTGGCGTGTTTAATACAGTCTAGTATTTTCATGGTTCTATTGTCAACCCATGTGTTTTCCGATTCATTTGTACAGGGGAATGAACAGGATCAAATTTCATGTCAGCATATCACTGTTGGATGGTTAGTAACAGTGTCCATAAGTAGTCACAAAGGTTAAAGTGCACGTGTATACATGTGAAAATTACTATTTTTTTCTGGCATGTGGAGGAGGAAAATACTATTTTTCTTGTCTGGGGCACGCCCATAAGTAAGAAAGGGTTGGACTAAAAGGCCATTTTCGTAATTGCCAATTAACGGTTACAATGGAATTATTTTGTAATTTTTCACCATAAGAAGCCGTGTTCCAAACAGTGACAACATATAAATTTGGAAAAATAATACTTTTCTGCACAAAATACTGGGTAATTTTAATGAGTACTGTAGCCACCTTCCACTTCCGTTGTTAAAGCAAATATTAACCTTACATGAAAAGTGAAGATCATGAGTCAGATCAGGTTTCCTTTGAGGGCTGCTACTGTTATCCTGGTAAACAGTACTATATGCCAAAGGGCCAAGTTGGTCGGCGGCTAAACCGTCACCCAATCGGGTTTCTAAGAATTATGATGAGGAGGGTGCTGGTTACCCTGGTAGAATGAAAAGAAAGATTCTACCTACAAGGGCGTCGACTCTAGAGAGCGATGGGGGCATACGGCACATTGATGCAGTTGCTGGTGGGAATAGTTGCCCAAAGGATAGGCCACCGACCTAGATTTCAAATGTTCAAGATTATTTTGGTTGGTTGCCAAAACTTGGCCTACCTTCTTCAGATTACTTGGATTGCATTAAATACATGAGAGAAGAGAATGCATTGATAATTCATGCCACAATTATTTTCCCATCTTAAACAATGCAGGACAGGAAATCTTATGCCTTCCCTCTCACAGCAAATAGCTTATGACATTACTCCAATGTATTTGTTGACAACTTTTACAATACAGCTCATCTACAAGGAACCAGTTCAGTGGGTTGTACTTTGGGTATTTACAGGTTTGACATGAAACTGACCTTGTGTGATTGGGTATCATACTCATAAAACCAGGTGTTTTTCTCACAATACACTGGTCGAATGAAAGCTACTGAACTGTGCCAAGGGAATTGAATTTTACTAGCTCATAGGGACGTCTCTGACACCAGTAGTCACCATTCACATCTTTTTTGTAGTTGAAATACACTTTTCACTGACGAGCAGTCTAAAACAAGCAGATCAAATCTCTCATCCTTCCACGCTACAGTTAGGAGCATGCTGCTTGGTTCCTGAATCTAATTCTTCAAGTATTTCTCATCCTCTATCAGAGACATCAGAGTTGCATCCCTTGTTTTGTTGAGTTTTTAAATAAATACATTGTAGCTCTCTTTTTGGATTGATTTCTATACTCAGCACTTGCATTTCGAAGCAGCTGGGGTTTTGAATGTTAAATATTGGATATGAGCACATTTTTTTTATAAAGGGGCCACAATGGCAGGAAAAATATTCAGACATAATAAAAATGACCCTTATTGAATTCACTTCCATAAATAGGAAAACAATTTGGGTGTTTATTGGTAAAAAAAAAAAAAAGTAAAACTAAATTTTCCTAAGTAAGCTTAAATTCTAGCCAAGGGACTGACAGTACTGCCCGCATTTATCAAACTTAGGGACGCTCACTAATTACAAGGGAGGGGGGCTGGGGAAAAATATTAGGGGGTCATGTAAATTTTGATGGGCCAAATAGGGGGGGGGTCATGTAATTTTTTTGTATGGAGTAGGGGGTCCTGTAAATTTGTATCCTCTAAGAAAAGAAAATGCAAAACCAAAATTAACACACACCACATGTTAAATCATAGACTTTCTTGTAGGATAAATTTATTAGGTTCTTACTTTATTATGAGACCTTTTTATTAGGATTATTTTATATGGGTATAAATTGATTTGTGGACAATGCATTGTGGGAGTGAAAACATGTTGTGGTATGGCTCACGTTGGTGGTATGGGCCAGTTTTGTAAAGAATAAGTAATTAAGTAATGTCATTGGTCCTTACGCTATCGGTATGTTAGATTTAATTGACAAATCACAGAAGGGCACGCCAGTAGCGTCGCTTGGGTGTAATTCTGGTGTGGCCACATTTCATCGATATTTTGGTTTCTCAGCGGCGACCTGTTCGTCTCTCGCTAATTAAATATGATTTGATTTGTGTCGTCGTGTCGTCAAATTAAAACTTCTTAGTTTCCAGTTAAAGTATGTCTGTAGGTATTATTTGTTCGTCTCAAGTCTACGAGAGTTGCATTCAGCAATTAGCTGTTGTAAATGACAACGTTACCATGAAGAGAAGCTAAATTTACATTTTGGAGGCAGCGGTGCCGGAACTTTCGAACGACGGGTTGACGAATTTTGTTCCAACGCACGTGTGACTTTGGCCGCCATCTGGGAAATTGCGTTTTCAAGAATTTGTTCGTAGTTACCCTTGCGACAATTAGTGCGTTGTTGAGTATATAAATGATGTATAAAATGAGTTAGATACTTATTTGACGCCAGCTTACAGAAGTGATGTTACCAATCCCAAAAATCAGAAGTGATGATACCAATCTATAGGCCGTAGCCTTTATCAGACGTGATGTGACGAGTTTTGGACGAGTTGGGTGCACGATATGAGTTTTACAACGGTCGGTAATTGTAGTAGGAAAATGACGAACTATACCATAATTTATTCAGTGGACAATAGGACTGAAGCTGAGACTTTAGTTTAAAAAAAAATCGGGTAGTGTGTGCCTAATAAATTGTTTGTGCAAAGTAAAATAATTTAGTTATAGTGCTGGCATTTTTGTTTGGGAAAAATGGAAGACATCCTTGGACAGCCGACCGATGCGATGGTGATTTTTGTGAAGAATTTCAACCGCTATCATTCTTAATGAAGGACTTTCGCGGGATGTAATTTTTGCAATGACCTTTTGCGGTGAAGTTTTTATGGTGAGCATTAAAAATTTGTTGAATATTGATGTTTAGTGAATTAAGTATTGCTAATGAGTAATTAACGAAAATTTGGTTGAGTATGTGGAAAATCAAAATGTTTTGTTATGTTGGTGTAATATGAGGTATGATGTTGAAGGTATGGATAACAAAGCTGTGTTTGAAGGATTGAAGTGCATTGAAATTGGAGTTCAAATTAAAATTGTGCAAGTGTAGTGTTGATACTTTGACATACTTCGGTATCATTAATGATATGGCGCAAACCTGTTTGAAAGTTTGTAACCAAGTTAATTGTACAAGTTATAGTGGTGGTCGCCCCTTGTATGAGTGCCAAAACGTCGGGGGTAAATTGTTGTCATTGCGTATTGTACAAAATATAGTGCGTGTGCACTGACCTAAAGACTGATACATTGGGTGCTGTGTTAATATGCTGGTGAGCGAGGGCTAAAAGGGAAGCCAGATGACGTCCATCCGCATGCCAATTTGAAGAGATGTTTAGTCAAAAAACATAATTGATGAAAACAGAGTAAGAGATCATTCTTGAATATGTGCTGAACTTGCAAAGAAAGAAGAAATGGGGAAGCCATGGAGCGACAAAGGGGAGAGAGAGAAGAAACAAAATTCAAAATAAGGCGCATATCATGAATACGAATGGGGATTGTAAAACAAGGGAGTATTGGAAAGCTGACAGTTTCATGGAATTTGAACAAATATTAACATCTAACGTACCCACTAAGGAAACACGAAAGAAGACAAGATCAGGTTATTGTCCATGTTACAGGCAGCAAAATAGGGTAAATACGGGGGGTGAGAGGGGTGGCGGGGGTGGGGGGGGGGGGGGGGGGGGGGGGGGGGGGCGGGGGGGGGCGGCGGGGGGGGGGGAGGGGGGGGGGGGGGGGGGGGGGGGGGGGGGGGGGGGGGGAGTAGGGGGCGGGGGGGGCGCGGGGGGGGGGGGGGGGGGTGGGGGGGGGGGTGGGGGGGGGTAATTTTTTTATTTTTTTTGGGTGGGGGAAGGGGCGGTGGGGGGGGGTGGGGGGGGGGGGGGGGGGGGGGGGGGGGGGGGGGGGGGGGGGGGGGCGGGGGGGAGGTGAGGGGGGTAGGGGGGTGCGGAGGGGGGGGGGGAGGGGGGGGGGGGGGGGGGGGGGGGGGGGGGGGGGGGGCGGGGGGGGGGGGGGGGGGGGTGAGGGGGGGGGGGGGGGGGGGGGGGGGGGGGGGGGGGGGGGGGGGGGGCGGCGGCGGGGGGGGGGGGTGGGGGGGGGGGGGGGTGGGGGGGGGTTAGGCGGGGGGGGGGGGGGGTGGGGGGGGGCGGGGGGGGGGGGGGGGGGGGGGGGGGGGGGGGGGGGGGGGGGGGCGGGGGTCGGGGGTGGGGGGGGGGGGGGGGGGGGGGGGGGGGGGGGAGGGGGGGGGGGGGGGTGGGGGGGGGGGGGGGCGGGGGGGGGGGGGGGGGGGGGGGGGGGGGGGCCGGGAGGGGGGGGGGGGGGGGGGGGGGGGGGGGGGGGGGGGGGGGGGGGGGGGGGGGGGGGGGGGGGGGGGGGGGTGGGGGGGGGTAAAAAATATGGGGGGGGGGGGGGTGGGGGGGGGGGGGGGGGGGGGTGGGGGGGGGTAAAAAATATGGGGGGGGGGGGGGTCCCCAAGATTTTGACGAGGGGGATGGTCAATATGATCATCCCCCCATTGTTTGTTGATGCCCTGTTATTGTTTTGACCAAAAAATAACCTAAGATTTTACATAATAGTTTAAAACTGTTAAATGCCCGGGCGCTCCGCGCGCATTTTGTTCTAATAAATTACATTTCAGTAAGGCTTTAGCTTCAAATGGCAAAATTTTTATGTGCTAGTAGTAATACATCTTTTCAGCAAACCCTAAATTTTTGCTCATAATTCCAACCAAACATCCTTTGGCTCTAGATTTCACAGGGAAATGAGAAAAATAGCTTTATTCTGATACCAAAATGGTTGGCCATTTCCGGTAAAATCTAGGGGCTTCTGGGGACGAGGGCTATTAGCAATCGGGCCAGACCTTTAGTGCCATTACATATTTTGGAATGGGAAACATATGTGATTGGCTTTGACTTTTTATTGTTATGAAAACTGGTATGCTGTTCCCGGGGCTTTTGAAGAAATATGAAATTGAAATTAAAATGAAGCCAAGCATTCAGATCATTTATCTTGCCTTGGAACATCTTGTGTGAACAATGGAACACCATTTAATAGAGTTAAGCATTAGGCCTATAATTAATATAATGATATGAATCTCTAGCATTTGCGGGGGGGGGGTGGGGGGGGTGGTGTAAATTTTCATGTGCAGTAGTAGGGGGTTGGGGTTGTGTATTTTACATTGTGGTAAGGGGGGTTGTGTAATTTTACAAACCAACTTGGAAATTCTCCCAGCCCCCTCATAATTAATGAACCTTTGTTTTTTTTTAAAAGGCTGACTCAGGATTTTTGAAATAATGTATTTTTGTGATGTGTCGTAATTAGAAATAGTCATCTGAACTAAGATAGTCAATCAAATGCTAATTTGAAGTTAGAGATGAAACAGATTTTCGTTTTCATTGAGTAAAATTTATTCAGCAGTGTTGTAACAGTACCATTATAGATACCGTGTGTAACAAAAACGTACGGATTCTCTTTGTCTACCTCCTTCCCTTTTCCTTTCTTCTCTCTCCTTTCCTCTTTCCCTTTTTCTTTTCCTCTTTCCCTTTCTCTT
The DNA here is from genome assembly GCA_023653785.1 of Ophioderma brevispina. Lineage (NCBI taxonomy): Eukaryota > Metazoa > Echinodermata > Ophiuroidea > Amphilepidida > Ophiodermatidae > Ophioderma > Ophioderma brevispina. The sequence goes on from JAMKCH010033107.1 coordinate 23,979, forward strand.
TCCTCTTCCCCTTTCTTTCCCTTGCCTTCAGTCAAACAGGGTTCATGCATTGGGAAACAGGTTCCGGCATGTGTTTTCTGGTGTAAAACCATTTCCGTCGTCTTCTTCTGCTGAATAATGGTCGACGGCGACAATTAAACTAGAATTTCGCGGTTCTAGCTTTCACGCTCGCTATATTAAAGAATATAAGCTGTGGCCCACCCCATGACCCTTGACCCTGGGCACATGACCTTTGACCTCATTCAACATATGACGAATCGAATGGTGCACCTATGACACAAGTGGTTCCAATTGAACTTCAGTTTTCAATTTAGGTCAATTTTACAATTTTAGACCATTTTCAAGACTTGACATCACATTGAAATTGACCTTTCAACATGAGGGGGGGACCTTTGAATCATCAACATATGAGGGATTGTGCTGCATCTATGACAGAAGTTGGTTCCAATGAAGTTCAACTTCAATTGCGGTCAAATTTAAAAAAAAACTTAACAATTTTGTGAACACAAACATCCACACACCCCCACACCCCCCCCACACACACACATATCTACATACATCACACCGCACAACAGGATTGGCTAAGTGGTCCTAACAGATATAGCTGCGGCCACAAAAATATTCGGTTACCCATAAAGGAAAGCTGATTGATTTAAACATTTCAGGTGAGGCTAATGCCACACAAAAAAGCTTTACAACCATTGCAAAAATATTTAAATTTTGAAAAATCGTGAGGGTGCACATTTTTTCAAATGTTGCCAGTAGTGTCTCTTAAATACGATCATCATTCATGAAATACATTGAGTTTAACAATAACATCAGTTTACAGATAGATAACTTTTAACAATGTGGCATGATAAGACTAGATTGTTACCTACACCAAAACTGAATTCATGTATTAAATTTAAACCAGTGATAGCTACCAGGCGGTATGATCCAAGATGGTCAGCAATGATGATGTTATGAAATAACAGTACCTTCCAATTCCCAATACTACAAAGCCATTCTCTGAAGCCTTATATCTCGCAAGCAAAAAAACCAATCAAAACTGCTGCATCTGCAAGGTAACGGAACACTCCTACTCAAGCCAGCCCTATTTGCCAGACTCGGGTCTTCCCTGTTTTTAAAACATAACCAAATAGCAACAAAAAATTATAGGTGGGAAAACTCACTATTATTGGGACCTTAATTACTATGCTGACTCAGGTTTTAAAAGCACGGACTCTCACGCGCTACCGTGCCCCGTAACACGATGAAGCTTATTATCAAACTTGTTATCAAACTGATCTGATGCTCTAGAAGGATGTGAATGGTGACTGATGCGAGACAGGTCAAGTAAGTAACGAAGGGAAATGATCACTGGAGCCCACTGGTTAGGGCGCCTACAAGGACAACATGTCATGTATTATGTAGAGACAAATGATCGTGTGATGAAAGTACAAATCAACTATAAAGCTGTACATAGTATTATAATGTTAAGTTTGTAAAGAGGTGATATGCAACAATATTTGTGAGGAGGTTGGAATCCTAATTTTGTAATTGATCAATGGAGATATTCTCAAAAGTTGCTTGTGTACTTAACATTTTTTTAATATTCTAAATCAAAAATTACGAATGAAATCATCTCCACACGTTGACATGTATTAAATAGCATCCAATAATGTTGATGCCTACAATTTTAAGATTGTGATTTCCAGACATTATGTTTAGTTGACCTCTTATTACCTTCAATTGCTGGGTGGAATTGACATTTTTCCATAGAGTCCATCTCCATTTGAAAATATGAAACTCCTTTGGGAAGAGAGAGGTTTTACCAAAGAGTCACATGTTTTGATATTTAAAAACTGTATGGGTTGTTAACTCTATCCAAATTAGTGACCTAGAGGAATTAAGCTGCTGAGCAAATCTTATTTGCATTATTTACAACAAACACTTTGCATCACCACATGGTTCATCATCATCAATCATCATCAGGGGGCAAATAAATCATATCATCATCACCACCACATCAGTTATAATGGCAAAATCATCGGCATCATATCATGGAAAAAAAGATCATGGTCAAAATACCACCAGGGTCATAGCTTAGTAATCGTAGTCGTCTAAGATCCGACTCATAATCCTCATTGTCATCATCATCCCATCATCGCATCCTAATTAATCATCCTCCTCATCCTCATCATAATCATCATCCTCCTAATGCTATCCTCATCATCCCTTTTCATCTATCATCCTAATCATCTTCATCCTCCTCTCCCCTATATCATCATAATCCTCATCCTCCTCCTCATCCATCACATCACATCACCAATCATCAGCGCCATCATCATCATCATCATCATCACCAACCATCACCATCATCATCATCATCATCACCACCATCACCACATCATCAGCCGCAGCATCATCATATCATCTCATCACCCATCATCATCATCTCGGCATCATCAAAATAATGAGAGAACAAAAGATTCAGTAGAAACATCCCACCTTGCCAAAAAAAATTAATCACATTGCAATACACAAAACAATACCAAAGATAAGTTAAAAGGATACATTATGTTATCATCTCGTCAGTTTTGTAACTGACCTTATAAAACACATTTCATAGATTAAATCTTTTGTAAAGATCAATCCTGATTAAAAAATAAAATTATAATATTCAAAAATAGGCCATGCGAAACAGTGCAATTTAGTAGTGCTCCACGGAGGGCCAACACACTTATGCATGTTATACAGATCACAGATGTCTGAAGCACAACTGAACTCCAGATAAACTGATTTTTGTCAGACATATCTAAGCCAATGATTATGACCTTGACCTATTGGCATTTAAATTCAACATACATGGATCTATGGCTTTACGATTTGTCATCATGCATTCAACAAGCTTGTAAGCAAACGTCATTTAGAGGTTTCATCACTGTCGGGATCTTACGCAATGCACAATTTTCCAAATTTGAATTGTTTAAAGGTGAAATGCGGGGTTCCTGCATGGGTCCTGTCCTCTAATTAGAAGGGCATTCTATTCAGGGGGCTGACCCTGAGCAAGGTTAGATTTTTTCACTTATGGTTTCTCCCTCATATCGAAGCAACCTCACCAAAAACCTACATGTATGGTTACAAAATTTGGATTAAAAGTTTTCCATTTATAAAGTTTCATTATTTCATATCTAGTTAATTTAAGGTTCTTTCATTACTACACTGAAACATGCGTTGCCCGGTAAGTGCAGTTGCGAGATTTTACGGTATCTGGCCAGTATTCTGCATTGCGGTACTGCAAACGGAGGTAAATTTATTTTAACTGCAGCTAGGGTTAAGTTGAGTTGCTGCAGCAAGTGACGATTATATCGGCACTGCACTGTACGGTGCAGCGAGGTATGAAACAAACCTTTATTTTTCGTCCCAAGAAAAACTTAAATGTGCATTTGTTTAAAACATTTTGTCTTTGCTCCAATTATATTCAGCATTTTGAAATATAAAATTAACTTTATTTTCGTACATTCAGATGATGGGCATGGAACGGACAAAATTAAATTGATTTGACGAAATTGTACGAAAATAAAGTTAATTTTATCAATTCCAAATGTGCATATAAGTGACCAAACAAAGACAAAATTATTTTTAACCAAATGCACATTCAGTTTTTTTGGGACGAAAAACAACCGAACGAGATACGATATATGGAAAAATGTTTTAAATTAACTGGTAGAAAAACTATATAGAAGCAAATTTTGCACTAATTGGCCCATGGTGTACTTGTGTAGTATGTGTTACTATACGTGATTATACCCTATATAGGAGAGAGTTTTTGGTCATAAAATCTAAAGGAAAACATTATGGGCTACATTTGCTCTGGTAATGAGAAAAATGTGAATATTACAAATGTAACTGGGGAATGAGAAAAATGTGAACATACAATTCACGGGGTAAATGAGAAAAATGTTGAAAATTACAATTTCACTGGGTAATGAGAAAAATGTGAAAATTACAATTTCACTGGGTAATGAGAAAAATGTGAAATTACATTCACTGGGTAATGAGAAAAAATGTGAACCATTTACAATTTCACGGGGGTAATGAGAAAAATGATGAACATATTACAATTTCACTGGGGGTAATGAGCAAAATTGTAAACATACAATTTCACTGGGTACTGAGGAAAAAATGTGAACACTACATTTCACTGGGTCAAATGAGAAAAAATGTGGGAACATTACAATTCAATGGGTTAATGAGAAAAATGTTGAACATTACAATTTCACTGGGTAAGGTAATGAGAAAAAGTGAAACATTACAATTTCAATGGGTAATGGAAAATGTGAAATTTAACATTTCACTGGGTAATGAGAAAAATTGTGAACATTACAAGTTCAGCTGGGTAATGAGAAAAATGTGAACATTACAATTTCACTGGGTAATGAGAAAAATGTGAAATTAAAAAAAAAGGCGGTTTGTTTTTTTTTGTGAACATTCAATTTCAATGGGGTAATGAGAAAAAGTGAACATTACACTTTCACTGGGGTAATGAGACAAATGTGAACATTATGAGACCAAATCTCAATTCTGTGGCGTGAATGGGGGGGGGCAGGGGTAAGGTGTTGTGATAGGTCACCCACCTTTCGTGGCTGGTTTAGTGTACAAACACCTATAAAGCCGTCGCCATGTCAATCAGCACCCGTCTGATTTGGTTATTTTTTTGAGAATTTTGTCTTTTAAATGTTTTAAAATCCAAATAGAATTTTGTAATTATTATTCATTAGAATTATTAGAACATTAAAACTAATCTCAAAAAGTGACACCACTACTTGCATACAGGTACATGAGACCAAACTTTGTTCCTGCTAGATAATGCCCAATATTAGCAAAATGTTAACAAAATTACAACTTTCCCTTATTTTTTGTTTTCTGTGTGAACATTAATTTTTGGCCTTTTTATGATCAAATTAATTTCGGCCAATGTTGCAAGGAGGGAAGGGAAGTTGATTTTTTTTAAATTCAGAGGGACAAAAAAAAATTCATGGACTCGGTAATAGAATTTTTGGCTGCCAGGGATGGATATATACACAACCTTGGCTAAAAATTAAATACTACTATCATCTAATGGAATATGGCCAATTATATTAATTTTTCATCCAATGATATCTATTTGACATATCAGATTTGAAAATAAATTCATTCACATTCAAAGAGTGGTATGCCCAAGATTGTAATGTTCAATTCTATATTTGACAACAAATGAAAAATGAAGGACAAATGGACAATCAAAAAATTTTAAAATTTAATGATAACTTCACCCTGGGTGATAATGAAAATATCAATGGCAAATGGTAATTACCCCATAAAACACTCGCCTATAATTTTCATTTAGAATCTATTAAATGTATACAAAATACACATTCCACAAAACAAGAGAAGCTTTCAATAGCTTCCCACAAGCATTGATTCCAATGGAGGTTTTGGTACAGGTAGATGATGTGGATCGTTAGTGACGAAACATGGCTAAAATGACAGTACTGATCACAAAATTCACAACTTGCAATTTTTAAGAGATTTCTTCTATAACGATCCACATGGCACCCTGTACACAAACTTACCAATGGAAAAGCAAGGCATGGTGGGAAGCTAATGGTATATTCTCTTTTCCATAAACTATCCAATATCACAAATTATTATGCATGAGAAATATCAGGTGGTGCAACAACCACTGTGCAACTAGCGCGTACAAATTACACTGCACATTATTAATTATTCGGTCATTAAATCATCAAGCAAATATAGTTTAATAAAGACATTTACACTATTTTGTTCAAGTCAGTCTTCTTGCATAACATCAAGGACTTCGATGACTTTTTCGGTTGATTAAAGAAAATAGGGCTATTGCCAAGAAAATATGGGCTGGTCTTTGGCTACCCTGGTATTTGATCTAGGTTGAGCCACTAATAATAGGACTGCAAAGGTTGTCGTAACTGGGGCAATAGATTTGCGTCCGGGGGATAGTCGAGTACCACAAGGAACAATATTAGGCCCCACCTATTCTTTTTATAAATAACAAATCTGTGGGTGGAAGTGGAACAACTCATCTTTTGCTGACGACTGCCTAAAAAACTTGCCCCCCCCCCCCATCCCTCCCCCCAGTCGTACGGCCACTGAAAACGTGCTAGTTTTTCTTGTTGTTCCGCTTAAACTAAAAGTAGCCTTTTGAATGATATACCCAAGCCCATGTTATCTCAGCTTTCCTCCCTCACGGGCGAGACTCCTACCATAATGTAACCGTAATTTGCTTTTGGCAGGGGATCCTCTTTTCTGGAGATTATGCATGATTGCAAATGATTTTGTTACATTTATTTTGGGTTAAATTTTCAATAACCCCATGTGTATGCCCATTCAGCCAGGGAGTCTATTAAATCTTTTGGTGAATCTTCTCGTCTGTGGTGGATTTTATTTGACTATATACTAGGCAGATTCGTCAGCAAAAAGAGGAGTGTGTTTCCCCACTCCTCCCCCCACAATTTGGTTTTATAAAATATAGGTGGGGCCTAAGATTTTGTTCCCTTGTGGTCCTCTCCGCTATCCACCTTACGCGCCAATCTAATGTTGCCCCATGTACGACAACCCTTTGCAGTCTATTCTTAAGTGGGCTCCAACCGTATATCAAATACCAGTGGGTTAACCAAAGACAAGCCAAATATTTTCTTGGCAAGAAGCAAGAGCAAGTTGCCCCCCTCTGGCTGGAAAAAGTGGGACAATATGGACCAAAATCCCTCTTTTGGGGGGAATTTCGACCAATTTCAGCCTAAATTTGGGCAAAATTAAAGCAAATTAGGCAATTTCCGCACGCCACTCGCGCATTTGGTCAAATTCAGACTTAATTGGTGCAAATCACCGGGACGACTTATGAATTTTGCCCCTCTGGCGGGACGACTTGGAAATTTGCCCCCTCTGGATCGACTACATCGGTACGCCACTGACTACGCATCGTCTAATGCTTCACGTATACTGAACTTCAGTTTATTATCAGTTAAAGATAAGTTATCTTTCCTTGGTTAGACCACAGTATGAAAGTATAGCATGGAACCCATATAAAATGAAAAATATCACCTCCCAAGAAAAAGTTCAGCGCCGTGCAGCCTGGTTCGTCTGCAGTGATTACTCTAGGAGAAGCAGTGTGACCGATATGATAACAGCCCTAGGCTGGCCATCACTTGAAGCTAGGAGGGAACTTGCAGGGCAGGAAAAAATGCATATTTCCCGGGAAGATAGTCACATTTTCCATAAATTTCCCACCATTTTTTATGTATTTCTTTATCTGAAAAGTCAAGATTTCCCCCCAAATGGTCAAATTTCCCGGGAAGGAGCTTCCCAGATTCCCCACTTTTTTCCCACCATGGAGGGAAGTAGTGTCTAACCAATCACCCTAATATCTGTCATACCGATTACAGATTTTAAAATTTCAAAATCGGTTCATTCCAATTCCAATTCCGATTTTTTTTCTGCATACTTTTTTTTTGGGGGTTATCATCGCCGTTTTCGACAGCCAAAAGCTGCCAGAAAGTAGCAGATTGATTTAGGTAAACCACTAAAACGGCGAAATAGTAAGTTAGGAACAACATACACACTCCTGTGTACATAAAATAATAAATTGATTGTTTCACCATGTGACCATCAGTTTGGAACAATTTTAATTCAAGTTGGGACCTCTTTGATATTAATTTAATCGGTATAGTAAATCGGTAAAAAATGAGAATTTTGCCGATACCGATCAGATACCGATAAGATCATAATCGGCCCGATTTCAAGAATACCGATCGTATCGGTTATTCTCTAGAGGAAAGCAAACCC
>JAMKCH010033108.1:0-34520 GCA_023653785.1 Ophioderma brevispina
GAGGAAGCTAGACTTCCTGGGCTTCTCACAGTTCGAGCTTGTACATATGTAGATATTATATATTTCCAGTGTGTAAACACTCGTACAGCAAGAAAAACTGCAATCATCTGAAAATAGGGCAAAACCATTATTTGATAGTTCAATTTGTAAATACTTTTACAATTTCTTGGAGAATTACAGTTACTTGTATGGTTGATATGGGCAAACTAAGGAATAGGTTATGTGGTTTTGCACACTCTCAAATGAAAGGTGCATTTCATATTTCAAGCACCGTCTGTTTTATTCATGATCATAGATATCCTGAGAAAAGCTTATTCACAAAATTTTAGATTGCATCCCGATCTGCGTTTGTGTTATGAGCAATTGCTCGTTTCCACGGTACATAGGCTACTATGCGTAATTTCTGTCCGTTTACGGACAGAAAATACAAAATTGCAATTCTTACAGATGCGGAACGAATTTGCACGTAAGCTGGCACACATGGATTACTAAGGTTAACGGTTCAGATGATATAAAAAATCTCAACATCTTTCTAGGTAAGTAGGGAGACGAGGCGGTGGATTCACGACATGCCCCTTTAATATTGGAAAACATATTTTCATAATAAATCCATCGCATAAATAACTTTACCATATTAAACAGATGTATACCACACACTACAAACTGGTAATTCTGTGGGAACTTTTGTTACAAAGTTAACATAACCCCAAATTCAATGTGGATATTGTGGTATAGGGAAGAGTGTCAAGAGTGAATGCTGTAGTTATGTGTTATATGTAAGTGCTAAGAGAACATTTAAAGGGATTAGCAGGATTTGTATCTGAAACATTGAAAAAAAAATCCCCACCCCCACCCCTCCACCCCACCCCAACAAACCCACCTTCAAAATTCATGTTTTGTATTTTGTTACTGGCATGAATGCAAGCATAACCTGCGAGTGGTTGGCTGAAATCCGTGTATTAAGGACAAGGCATAATTTTATCCGGTCTTTAATGTCTATATGTGCGTATCAAAATTCGACTTGGAAATCAAAAAAGCTTTCTCGGGAATATCCCAGATTTTAAAGCGTAATATTGTGCACCAGATCAATACAGTTGACCTCAAACCCCAAAACATGATTGATTTTGTTTATTCTGTGTTACGTAAACCACAATCAGCTGTTTATTGTAGGATTTTGAGAAGTCATCGCGAGATGTCTATTTAAGGGAGACGGTATGAAAAATTCCCTTTCAAATACTTCATTTTTTTTTCACTATTTGGTGGTTGTTCTTAAATAAAAGCAAGTTATTTGGAATTGTCACCCACACTTTATCCCTGATTTATAGAGTGAACCACATTTTTTTATTTCTCTCGCATTATCGCTTTGGGCTAATCCCCTAAATGCCTCAGTGAAGAATTAAATTATTCAGTTTCAGAAGAGTAAGGCCATATTATAGTGCACATACCCACCACTGAAGTTTATTTTCACAAACTTTTATTTATTGAAATGAATGAATCAATTCCAGGATTTTCCAAATCGGAGAACGGAATCTTAAGTGTGACAAAAACCCCAAATCCATTTCATTACTCACATTATTAGGGTTAGGTATTTTTATTGATTTATGATGATCGATCAAATATTACTCCCTTTCAAACTTAATCCATAATTTCTACCCAAAACCTCACATTAAAACATTTTAAATTTAAGAAATATCCATGCTATTTGGAAAAATTGAGTTAGACTTTAAGGAATCTATTTTATTTCAAATGTTATGGTTTTTAATTCTGCATTAAAAAAACAGAAACAATGAGCTATAAATGGTGAAAGATTTTCTTTTTGCTTCAAACATTATTTCTTGATTAAAGCAACTTTTACTATCTGTTTTGGACACACATGTTAATTGCATACATTTAATAAATTACCACCAAAAAAACACTTTCTAGAACAAATCAATATTATGATAATTCTTTGTACTTGGTTGTGTTAGTTAAACCAAGTTTTAAATCCGGTTTTGTCCCCGTAAACGAGGGTGGGCCGGATCACCTACCCTCGGAAATACTGCTGGTAAGGATTTATTGAACAAAGATAATTGACCGGATGCCCTACCTGACGTCAATCCAGTTTTAGGCGGGGGAACTAGCCTGGGGCAACCCATGACCATCATGCAAGGCAGCAATTTGCTGGATGGCTGCCATTAGTCTCCAGAGCTGACGCCTTGTAGGTAGCTCTTCTTTTCATCTACCAGGGTAACCAGCTGCGCCCTCCTCATCAGAAATCTGATGTGGGTGACGGTTTAGCTGCTGCCGACCACTCGGCCCTGGACAGGTAGTACTGGTTACAGATCCATTAGCAGGCCCTCTAAGAACCTGACCTGACCTACCTATAAAGCCAATTATGGTATGGGCATTGCACACTTCCAGATAACTTTTGGAACACATACAGTTCGAAGGGCATGCGGTAGTTTTTTTGACCATCACCCCCATGCCCAGAGCAGGTCTCCCTCACTAACCTCAGAGGGCATCTACTTTTTTTCTTAATCTTTTTTTTGGACTTAGAATTCTTTCTTCCCTCTACCTGAAAAAATAATGAAAATTTTATATATTTTAAAAGAGGCAGTAAGTAGCGAGATTCAAACCCGAGAACCACACTCATGACCTGAGGTAATCTACCTAACCACAAGACCAGCCAGGATTGTTGTGGGCCAAGATTGCAATTCTAATCCTTGATAACTTTACGGAAATAATTCGCTACTGCTATTGTAGTCAGCACTCTCAATATAATGTATGGCTCCGCTCTGGAATGGTTGCCAAAACCTATGCTCCAGGAGCGCTGAGTGGTGGTCAAAATATCACACGTGCATTTAGGCCTGCCAGCTCAACAATGGCAGCCAAGCTCATTCAATTTAGCAACTCAACCACCAAAAATATCAAAACATTTACAGCAATACAGAGTGAAACCATAACCAATTTGGGCGCTTTGATGTGGGTTCGTCATGGGTGTTCCCATGCAGTGGCGGCAGGGGGGCCAATGGGGGGCTAATTGCCCCCCCCCCCAATTTTTTTTTCTTGCCCCCCCATTGCCCCCCCTGGTCGAAGAAAGAATAAGGATTTCGGGGCGGCAAAATTCAGTGATTTGGGGCCAAAATCCAGCGATTTTGGGCCAAATTGGTGAAAAAATTTCCAAATTTTTCATTTTATTTTGCCCCCTAGAATTTCACTTTTGCCCCCCCAATATTTCACTTTGTTGCCCCCCTCCCCGTTTGCTCCCCCCATAAAAAAGAGGTCTGGTGCCGCACTTGTTCCCATGACCCACATTTGCCCTCATCCTCAGCCGATTATTCTACAAAAAAATGGATGGAAAATTTCAGCCTTTCGTCAAGATTTCAGCTTTTATATGTTAACCCCAATGGCAATGTCAAAAATTGGGTTTTGCTTGGTTCTTGACGCCCTCCCCTGCACAGCTGTATGGTAGTTGACCACAGGAGACAAATGTTTCTTTTAATTTCGAACCATTGTTAAAGGTGCGTTGTTCCGATCGTCTTTTGGGACCCCCCCTAATTTAATTTCACCCGGAGTAGTATCGATTTTGATATCAGTATGAAGGCCGCGATTTTTCTCATTGCCGTCCTAAAATTTGAGCCCTCGAATCCATTTCATTCCCAGATAATACACAAAAAAACCCGCCGTTTTAGAGTGGTTAACCACTTTTTATCACCCACAGTAGTGAAAAGAGCTTTGCAACATGCATTATTGCTTCTACCATCAAACACGCAGTTTGTTTCCCACGGTACTTGGATGGGTTGTATGTGCAAGTGCCAGGCCGTCATATCAAGTAGAGAAACAATACACATAAATCGGAACCACCACCTTTAAATCAGCGGTGACATATTTGACATTGAAAATGATGCAAGCAAGGGGTGGTGCATGAGCTCTTATCCCTATAGAAATCAGAGAATCTTGAACATATATCCTCAAAGCAGGGGCGGTAAAATCATCGGAGGGTCGAACAGTACAACATGAACTAATTTTGGTTAAAAAAAACCCCTAATTTTTGCGGCAAAAACCCCGTTTTGTTCCTAAATTTGGAAAATCTCCGGGGCGGCCGCCCCCCTGCCCGCGCCGCCGCCCTCTACAAAGGGCATGATTTGTATGTTATAGCACCCTCTATTGGCCAATCTCCACAGACATCTGTGCAAACAGACTTTTGTAGAAAAATTGTGTGTGCTAAAATGAATTTTGTGAATTTGTCAACCGGAAATAGCTAGTGGAAATCATGAACCTCATATATCAAAACATACGCTATTGATAAATTTTATTTAATCTTGTTTTGTCAAAATAAATGACTTTCACCCAGCCTGTGCCTGTCATTATTGTATGAGTTTCTACTTTTTACATGCCCCCCTTGTGATCCCCAATGACTTGTCCACTTGTCTGCGCAATGGCATAATTGACTCTTATGCAACCATATCATTTTCATGATTGACAAATTTACTTGGGGCCCCCAGGGGCTTGAAATAAGCAGGGGCAAGGGGAAAATTTACCCCTGCTAAAAGGCAACATGTCCCTGTTATGAAAACAAAACTGTGTACATTTGTATTCACCGGGGCAATAAATGTTAAAAACACAAAAATTGCTCTGGATTTGAAATCCTTATTTCAAGGCCTGCTTGGCCCTGGTGGACGACAGAGTATAGACAATAACATGCAATATGACATCAAACTTGGGGTGTTTCTGTAAGGTGACCATCTGCCCATTTTTTTCTGACACCCCTTCTGAATTGGAAACCTTCACAGAATAACCTTATACCTTTCACATGTTTATTCTGTGAAGTTCATAAGGGTGTCGAAAGTGGTAAGATGGATCAACCTTACGGAACACCCTTCAACTTGGGGCATTTCCATAACCTGACCCATCTGACAACACTGATGAATTCGGACAACCCTTTACCGTAATAACATGCTTTATATGGTCCCCCGTGAAAAAAAAAAAGGGCTTTATTCCTTGAAGGGTTTCCTGAATTCATAGTGTGTCCAGAAAAAGTGTGTCAGATGGGTCATGTTCCAGAAATAACCCTTAAACTTGGCAATATACTTAAAATCTTCCTTGCCCCTCGCAAAAAAAAATTATTCCAGAAAGCCCATAAGAGATCCCTGTAGTGTAACCTTTGGACATTTCTGGAATTCCATAATTACAGGTGAATGTTTTAGTCATGAATGCAATCTTTGTGTAATGGTTGGCTTTTTGCATAGGTCTATAGTAGGGGGCAACCTGTGTCTAAATGGTGCATTCTGGAATTTAATAACAAGTGGCATTCCTGGTAATGCAACATAATTTTTTGTCCATATGGCATTGCTGCCTATTGCATATTGCTATTATGATAAAGTTTTATAAGCATATGATAATACTACTCTACTGGCTCAAAATTCAGAAATGATCAACAGTCGTTTCCCTTATAAATGTTATAATACTCTATTGAAACGCCTGGATGAAACGAAACAAAATCAATTGAGTCTCAAAGTTTCGATGTATTTTAAATCTTTGGTTCAGTTATGTCCTGGCTAAACCAGGGTGTTGAAATGACATCCCATTTGAGCACTTTTGAACAACGTTGCAAAGATACGTATCTTCAAAATTGGAGGGCCCAAATACATTCAGATAGGCGCCGTTTTTATCCTTGATATTAAACTAAATTATGATGGTGGAAGGCTATTTGACAAGTGCTCTTGAGTACAAAAAGACGCTGTATCACATTGATAAATGTTATCATCTCACAATTTAAATTGCCTAATTAAACGGTGTAATACCAACATAGAGACTATCAAGATGTGTACTTTGAATTCATTGGAAGATGAATATCATTTTGGCTTGTCTTTCCCATCACGCTTAATCAGGTGGCAACGAAGAAGTTTGCTACCGAATTATTATTGACAGAGTCCCACTTTGTATGAAGTACACTCTTTATTTGCAGAACCATCAGCTTTATGTGAAATCTTGCGTCTTGCCAAATTCCTTGTATATTGCACTTTCATTTAAAAGGCCTCCATAGACAAAACTTGTATGTGTTTGTCACTAACTCAATGGGCCGGAGGCCTGCAGAGATAATAAATGCTGGTCTGAGAGATTGCCCGATCAGTATATTGCAAATGTCCCACAATGACATACTCATTCACTTTTAGATTATACAGATTTCTAGCTGTGGGCCCCTGATGACCCTAGGTCACTGGTGAAACCCTGAATTCAGCAGTCTGTATGGAATAAAGTGCATGTGATACTGCCCTCTAATTTGGTAAAGACTTCCCTGAATTCATCAGAATCACCAACACATAAAGTAGGGTCACTATAATGACCATCAGATTTTTCGAGGATTCCAACCATGTCAACTGTGGGGTTCATCAGAAATTAACCTTTACCCCTGGACTCGTGCTAGGCAATTTTCTGGACCCACACACCAAGAACTTCAGTGGTAAAGATTGGCCTCCAGGGACCCCCCTTCCCCATGCTTGTGTGGGCATACCACCAATAAATCGGGTTCCAGTTTCATCACTGAAAACAGCCTGGAGCCGAACATTGGCCGGTAATTCACAAAAGCAGTTAACTTTAACCCAGGATTAAACAGGGTTTAACCACAATCAATAGGTTAAATTCATGTCATCTTCTACCTATTTAACCCCGGGTTAGAATTAAAACACTGGTTTAAAGTTAACCTCTCGTTTTGTGAATATCAACCGATGTGTCAGAAGAAAAGTGGTGTCAGATGGCGTCGGTTGATGGAACTCCGGTTAATATGTCCTATTTGAGGGCAGTGGGACTTCATTTATTGATTTAAATCCCACCCCCCCCACCCACACCACATCTATCTAACGGCCGCGCCGAGATGCGTTCACCAGTCGCGCAAATGTCCCGTTTGTCATTAAGTTAGGGATGTCAGAATGGATCCTTCTGGATGTCTCGAGCAATCACATCAATGTAGTTAAAGGGCGCCGACTCTGCTTTGGCATGGTGATACAACACAACACGCACAATATTAATCTGAATAGACTTTTTGGGGCAAGGGGTACTGATGCGTGAGCATAGGGCTGTCTACTCATAACCGGGTCATGCGGTGCTTAGCTTTTTCTCGGCACTCATTTCCCAGTATCACATTGCTACCTACACCACTGCGAGTTACTTTCCTAGTAACTCCGCATCGGAGTTTCATTGGAGGTGAAAACAAAGTGACATCACTCCGAAAAACTTTGCAATCAAGGCATTTGGCAGCCTTTATGATAATTTCTTGGGGTTGTTTCGGCATGTAAGTGCAACAAATCTGGTAATAGTTCCAAAATGCGTATGGTATTTCCTAACTAGCGGCTACAATTCCAATCTCCTGCTATCACTGCAGGTGAAAATATGGTGCATTTTGTACCCGTTAATGGAGGCTATGGGATATCATTATAAACCCCAAACTGGCCAACCCCGTTTTTGTGACGTCAGAATAGACAGACCTATACTAATTTTTCTCTTTAGCCCAATCAATTTCTTCATATTTCTTTTCAAGAAACTTAAAGTTCGTGAGGTTCAATTTGGGGGCGTCCGGCTGTGGATCACAAAAATAGCCCTTTACATCTGATTACCAAAAAAGTTGTTATTTACCACATAAGGTACATGGGATATTAAAAGCAATTATGATGTAATCCATTGTTAGTATAAAAAACAATGCAAGGACAACTAAACATAGATTCAGTTCAGACTGTAAATTGACCAGTGGATAACTATCATGAGGGGAGTTCAATAGTCGGCATTTTTTTGCATTTTTATTGATCTGCAAAGCAATACCAGTTAAAGATTTGTTTTCTATGAATTTGCACCTTTTTTTGCTTCAATACCCCTTTTCTCCTCCGCACTTAAGCAGTAATATAAAGGTGATTTTGCAATAGGTCTAAAAAATCTGTCAGCGTCTGTCCTGTCTCGCTGAACATGTCACACCCCTGACCCATCTAGATATCTTGTACCACAGGACCTTAGGTATCTACCACTACTTGTGGTGTGACAGACAAGTCTGTAGGGCCCAAAGGTCAAGGGTTATACTTTGTATCTCAGACTTTTTGCTCCTTATTTAAAGAGACACTGGCACATTGAAATGGTGCGCCCTCAAGATTTTTCAAAATCGATATTTTTGCTGGTTGTAAGCTTTTATAGTACAAAAGCCCTCACTCGAAAATGATAAGACCAATCAGCTTCCTTATGGGTAACGGAACGATTTTGTAATTTAGCGTCGCCGGCGACGCGAAATTCAGCAGACGACGCAAATGGCGTTTCACACAAGAACACGCACCGTATGAAGTTTCCACGCTGGCACAAGGTTTGACCGGTCTATAACCTTTGTGGTTTTAATATCAGTTGAGTACGAGTCAAAATATTCATGTAATAGAACATTTGTTGATTACGTTATGGAAACTTAAAAGTTAGCCTTAAAATTACCTGGATATCTTGATCCTCAATTCAATGTCCTATTGTTTGGGGTACTGTTATTTGTATGGAAAAAAATCTCTGTTTCAATGGCCCCGCTGCACCTAGCTATCATTTGAAAGCAAATTTAAGAATTCATATTTTGTGAAAACGTGCCAGTGCCGCTTTACTGAAAACCTGTGCAAACTCTCTATTTACCAAGTTTTCTCTTATTCCCCGGAAATAATGTGCTAGTCTCTACATACAACCACCATCGAGACCCTGCCGGGGCATCTTACAACTTGCAGTACTTTACAGTTTGAGTACGGGGAATTTGCCATCCTAGACCCCCCCCCCCCAATGTGGACCAGAAATCACCAAAGTTTTGGGAGAAAATCAGTGTTTTGGGCCAAAATTGGTACAAATCTCCAAATATTATATTTTGCATAAAATTTTTGGGTCGGCAGTGTGTGTCTATGATCGGTCGGTTCATGGCAACAAACATATTTTTAGCCTAACTATGCACTGATTTTTTTTTATTTTTTTTTTACTTGAACATGAGCAAAACCAAACAGGAAAACTATGTTTGATAAAATGCTGGCTTGGAATACAGGTAAACATCCTATTTATGTCTGATGCCTACAATTCAGGCATTTTTTCCTTGTTCCCTGAGTTGTCCAAGGGGCATAGTTCCCCAGCAGAGGGTGTATTGAGTCAAATCCCACAATGACTGTTTGGGAAAGTTCACCTCATGGTCATGTGATCCCACCAAGAATCTATTCTTTACACACATAAAATCCTGACTTTTACACTTCATTTTTCAACTCCCACGTGTTCTAAGGGAATTTTTTCGCCTGATATGAAATGTTTTGTGGGCCTAGCTTCTTGTACACCACTTTATCGCCAAGTACTGACATGAGTTTTACAGTACAGTTAGGGCAAATGCAATGCATTATGGGCTGTACCAAAACCAGTGATACAAATAGGACATAACTGAACCTAACATCTAAATATGTCAGCCAAAATTACCCTGTGAGTGTCATTTTTTACAATACCACTGTTACCTTTCTTTTCAAGGCATCTTATAGGATACTGTGTATTACAAAAATTCTGGATCAGAATTTATTATAAGGTGTGATGTTTTCTATATGAAGGACATCGATTGGAGCTTAGATATTTCACATAGTGATTAGTATGTGGACAAGCATTATTACGGATAGCAAAATACACAATTTGTCAGAAAAATGAGGATGTCTTCAGATTGAAAAATAACAACTTTGTTTTAAAATTCGGGATCCGGAAATTTTGGTTTAAACATGGTATCCTATGGTAGGCGATCATTAAAGAGACGAGGAGATTTCCAGGTAAGAAGCGCCCCCAATTTTCTCGACCCCGGTTTTTTCATATTTGGAATGTACCAATGTATTAGATCACACTTGAATTGTATAAGCCGAATACGCCGTCTTTTGTAATAAGATTTGTGATTTTAGTACTTTCTGTCGTGCACGAACAGAAAGTCAAAGCAGGTTTTTATGGGGAACGATTAACGATAGCAGGCAAGGGCAAAAAAACAGCAGGTTTGCGGTTTCTTTGCACTTTCGCAACGTTCTCGGTAGGTGTTCTACAACGATCCAGTGAAATTGAGAGAAATTCATCTCATAAAAAAATCTCCTCCTGTCATTTAAGTGTTTATGGCATTGAACAAAAAATTCTGATTGATCATAACCTTTGGATTAAGCATTTTAGGTGGACCAGCCTTGTTATATAGTTGATTATTGAATACCAAAAAAAGATATAGTTCGAAACATATGACCAGCCTTTTCACCGAAGATGATTTTCACGGCTATTTACTAAGCGTGTGAATTTTCCGAATTGCCGTACGTGTTGGAACACAGTAATGCCAAAGAAAATCCATCATCCCTCCTCCCGATCCGAGGAACCTTCAAGAATTTGTGTGGGTGTGTGTGTGTGTGTGTGGGTTTGTTTTTTGGTTATATTATTATGTTTTTCAAATGATAATGTTGTTAAAAACATCAGAAAGTGTTGCTTGTTCGGACCATCTCCCTCCCCGGTTTTCAATTGTGAATATCCACATGAGAGGTCTATTTTTTCTCACGTTTACTGAAAATTCACGTTCACATTCCATTTATTTCCAAGATACAAAAAAATGCAATTTTAAGAGACATGACGGACATTTCCAGAAAGCGCCCCCAATTTTTTTCGAAACCAGGTTTGTTTTGCATATTTGGAATGTATTACTACCAATGTATTAGACCAACACATGAAGTGAATAAGCCGAATATGTTAATTAAGAGGGTTAGTATTTGTGTGCACGACAAGAAAATCAAAAAACAGGTTTTTATAGGGTGCGTTCCGATAGCAGGCATCAAAAACACAAGGTACTGTAGTTTTCTTGGTACTTCTTTGTTCAATAAAACCTTCCAACATGTCTTGACGTGTCTACAAAATGATTTAGTGCAATTGAAAGAAATTTGTTATTCAACAAAATCTACTCTCATTTAATGGTACAGTAGTGATTAGGGCATGCACTACGTGGTAGCATGTAAATATAAGCACAGATGTTTGGTTTGCAAGTTTGTTTCCAACGGTAATACGTGTCAGAGTATGCAAGTGCCAGGCTCCCCTGTCAAGTAGGGAATTCACGTAAAGAAAAAATCAGACAGTACACCTTTAACGTAACAGTAATACTAATCTATTTATAGACATTCTCCGGATGTTCAAATACTAATCAGAGGTTAAAGGTGGTTTGAAAAGAAAATTCAGATAAAGTGAATATCAAGGCCACATTAAAGTCAGTCGAACTTTTAACAGCAATAATCGCATTGTTGTTGTTTAGGTTTCATCTCTAGCATAGAACTCTGGATAGGCAGAATATGCATATTAAAAAACAGATGTACGATAAATGTGTCTGGCTTCACATAACAAGTTTCTTTTGAGTGTTTCTTTTTATGTATCTGTTTTCGTGAGGGGACCGTGTTTTGTGGACAAATATTTGCTAAGGAGGCAATGTTAGAAGGGAGAAGGAAAAGGGGACCAGTAAAAAAAAAAGAGGGGCTTTTTAATTGTTGGTCCTCTGCCAAGAGGGCACATACGGATTGCTTTTGTAGGTATGCGGGTGTGTGTGTGTGTATGTGTCAAAGTTAACCCCTAAACATAATTGCCACGTTTCCACATAATAATGGACATATTAAAGACTCCGGACCAAGTCGATCACTGCGCTGTTGCATAATTATTATTATTATGATACGCTGCCATCAGGAAAATCGTCACATTATTCAGACACATTTTTCATGCCACTTGCATTAATAGTCCTTGGGTACTGCCCCACAGGTACCCATTGCCTCAAGGTCATCTAGAGGTCATTAGAGGTCATTCCAAAAATGGTCAGAATTTGTAAATTGCTTGGGTATCCAAATTGTTGATTTACTTTTAATGAGACTTGAATACAATGGTCCGTGGGTAGTTGTCGTGTCCCACCATGTTGAGACCTTCATGTGACAGTGGTGCCCATCTAGTGACCTTGGTGACAGCCATCGGACCTTGGTGGACATCATCTGACCTTAGTGACCTTCATGTGACCTTTGCAGACCCCAAAAGGTCAGAATTAATAGAATTGCTTGGTATATCCACATACATACGATCCCAATTTTCATGAATCTGATACAAATGGTCCTTGGATAGTGTTCCACATATTGGGACCTTGGGGACCTCTTGTGACCAAAAAAGTTCAGCAATTATACACATTGATTGGTTGGCTTCACATGGCAATGATTTATACTTTTGGAATCAAGGGGGTCCCAAAAGGTGATCGGAACAGCACCCTAAGTAGGTCATAAATACATGCAAATAGATCACATAGCAATAGTTTCAAAGAAAAATGTATGGATTGAATGATTTATGGACTGGACCGGCTCTTGTGAAAAAGCCATAATAAAGCATGTGTAACCAAAAGAGTCAAAAGGAAACACAGAGTAATGTTAATGGGGTCATTGAGGAAGAACTAGGACAACATACTGATGGCAAAAAACTTGCTTCCATTGCAAATTTCATTATTTATCAACTATTTTTGGAGGAAGTCCCAATTAGAAAATGTAACGAGGAAGCTAGACTTCCTGGGCTTCTCACAGTTCGAGCTTGTACATATGTAGATATTATATATTTCCAGTGTGTAAACACTCGTACAGCAAGAAAAACTGCAATCATCTGAAAATAGGGCAAAACCATTATTTGATAGTTCAATTTGTAAATACTTTTACAATTTCTTGGAGAATTACAGTTACTTGTATGGTTGATATGGGCAAACTAAGGAATAGGTTATGTGGTTTTGCACACTCTCAAATGAAAGGTGCATTTCATATTTCAAGCACCGTCTGTTTTATTCATGATCATAGATATCCTGAGAAAAGCTTATTCACAAAATTTTAGATTGCATCCCGATCTGCGTTTGTGTTATGAGCAATTGCTCGTTTCCACGGTACATAGGCTACTATGCGTAATTTCTGTCCGTTTACGGACAGAAAATACAAAATTGCAATTCTTACAGATGCGGAACGAATTTGCACGTAAGCTGGCACACATGGATTACTAAGGTTAACGGTTCAGATGATATAAAAAATCTCAACATCTTTCTAGGTAAGTAGGGAGACGAGGCGGTGGATTCACGACATGCCCCTTTAATATTGGAAAACATATTTTCATAATAAATCCATCGCATAAATAACTTTACCATATTAAACAGATGTATACCACACACTACAAACTGGTAATTCTGTGGGAACTTTTGTTACAAAGTTAACATAACCCCAAATTCAATGTGGATATTGTGGTATAGGGAAGAGTGTCAAGAGTGAATGCTGTAGTTATGTGTTATATGTAAGTGCTAAGAGAACATTTAAAGGGATTAGCAGGATTTGTATCTGAAACATTGAAAAAAAAATCCCCACCCCCACCCCTCCACCCCACCCCAACAAACCCACCTTCAAAATTCATGTTTTGTATTTTGTTACTGGCATGAATGCAAGCATAACCTGCGAGTGGTTGGCTGAAATCCGTGTATTAAGGACAAGGCATAATTTTATCCGGTCTTTAATGTCTATATGTGCGTATCAAAATTCGACTTGGAAATCAAAAAAGCTTTCTCGGGAATATCCCAGATTTTAAAGCGTAATATTGTGCACCAGATCAATACAGTTGACCTCAAACCCCAAAACATGATTGATTTTGTTTATTCTGTGTTACGTAAACCACAATCAGCTGTTTATTGTAGGATTTTGAGAAGTCATCGCGAGATGTCTATTTAAGGGAGACGGTATGAAAAATTCCCTTTCAAATACTTCATTTTTTTTTCACTATTTGGTGGTTGTTCTTAAATAAAAGCAAGTTATTTGGAATTGTCACCCACACTTTATCCCTGATTTATAGAGTGAACCACATTTTTTTATTTCTCTCGCATTATCGCTTTGGGCTAATCCCCTAAATGCCTCAGTGAAGAATTAAATTATTCAGTTTCAGAAGAGTAAGGCCATATTATAGTGCACATACCCACCACTGAAGTTTATTTTCACAAACTTTTATTTATTGAAATGAATGAATCAATTCCAGGATTTTCCAAATCGGAGAACGGAATCTTAAGTGTGACAAAAACCCCAAATCCATTTCATTACTCACATTATTAGGGTTAGGTATTTTTATTGATTTATGATGATCGATCAAATATTACTCCCTTTCAAACTTAATCCATAATTTCTACCCAAAACCTCACATTAAAACATTTTAAATTTAAGAAATATCCATGCTATTTGGAAAAATTGAGTTAGACTTTAAGGAATCTATTTTATTTCAAATGTTATGGTTTTTAATTCTGCATTAAAAAAACAGAAACAATGAGCTATAAATGGTGAAAGATTTTCTTTTTGCTTCAAACATTATTTCTTGATTAAAGCAACTTTTACTATCTGTTTTGGACACACATGTTAATTGCATACATTTAATAAATTACCACCAAAAAAACACTTTCTAGAACAAATCAATATTATGATAATTCTTTGTACTTGGTTGTGTTAGTTAAACCAAGTTTTAAATCCGGTTTTGTCCCCGTAAACGAGGGTGGGCCGGATCACCTACCCTCGGAAATACTGCTGGTAAGGATTTATTGAACAAAGATAATTGACCGGATGCCCTACCTGACGTCAATCCAGTTTTAGGCGGGGGAACTAGCCTGGGGCAACCCATGACCATCATGCAAGGCAGCAATTTGCTGGATGGCTGCCATTAGTCTCCAGAGCTGACGCCCTTGTAGGTAGCTCTTCTTTTTCATTTACCAGGGTAACCAGCTGCCCTCCTCTTCATCAGAGATCTGATGGGGGTGACGGTTTAGCTGCCGACAATCTGGCCCTGGGACAGGTAGTACTCTTTACCAGGATACCAGTAGCCCGGCCCTCTAAGAAAACCACTGACCTGACCTACTATAAAGCACATTATGGTATTGGCATGGCACCTTCCAGAGAGACTTGTGAACAACATACAGTTTAAGGGCATGACGGGTAGTTTTGACCATCACCCATGCTACAGGAGCGGTCTCCCTCACTAACCTCAGAGGGCAGCTATTATTTTTTTTATCTTTTTGGACTTAGAATTTTCTTCTAACCTGAAAAAATAATGAAAATTTTATTATTTTAAAAGAGGCAAGTAAGTAGCGAGATTCAAACCGAGGAACCACTATCATGAGGTCAGCTACCTAATCACAAGACCAGCAAGGATTGGTGTTCCAGATTTGCGATTCTAATCGTTGATAACATCTACGGAATGGATGACTAAATCGCTGCTGCTATTGTGGTCAGCACTCAAATAATGAATAGCTTCACTCTGGAAATGGGGGATTGCCACAACCTATGCTCTAGGAGCATGAGTGGTGGTCAAAATCCTCACACTTGCATTCTACGGCCTTGCCCACAAGCTGCAGCACTGGCACAGCCAAGACCTCATCAATTTAGCAAACTCAACCAAAAAATATCAAAAACAATTTAAAGCAATACAGAGTGCAAACCCTAAATTCTCAATTTGGGCGCTTTGATGTGGGTTCGTCATGGGTGTTCCCATCAGTGGCGGTGCAGGGGGGGATGGGGGGGCAATTGGCCCCCCCCAAATTTTTTTTTGCACCCCCATGTTGACCCCCCCTGGTAGAAAGAAAAATGAAGGATGTCGGGCAAAATTCAGTGATTTTGGGTGCAAAAATCAGCGTTTTGGGCCAAAATGTGAAAAATTTCCAAATTTTTCATGTTTTGCCCCCCTAGAATTACCTTTTGCCCCCCCCCAAGATTTCCTTGCCCCCCCGTTGCCCCCAGAAAAAGCGGTATGGCCCACTGGTTCCCATCGACCCACATTTGCCATCACTTCAGCCGTATTCAAAAAAAAAACATGGATGGAAAATTTCCCCCCGCAACTCTCGTCAAGATTTCGCTTTATATGTTAAACCAATGGCATTATGTCTAAAATTGGGTTTCTGGCCGCCCCTCCCCTGCCACAGCTGTAGGTAGTTGAACACAGGATTACAAATTGTTCTTTTTAATTTCAGAAAACCATTTAAAGGGCGTGTTCGAATCGTCTTTGGGACCCCCCATAATTATACGGAAGTAGTATCGATTTTGATATTCAGATGACAGGCCGTATTTTTTCTTGTCGTATAAAATTGAGCCTCGAATCCATTTCATTCCCAAGCTATAAACAAACAACCGCCGTTTTAGTGGTTACCCACTTTTATTAGCACAGTATGAATGAGCTTTGCACCATGCATATTGCGTCTACCATCAAAACAGCAAGTTTGTTCCCGGGGGGTTGATACTGATGGGGTGTATGTGAAGTGCCAGGATCTTTCATATCAGTAGAGAACACAATACACATAAAGGGAAACAAACCACCTTTAATCAGCGGGTGACATATGTTGAAATTGAAAACTGATGCAAGAAGGGTGTGCATGAGCTATTTATCCCTATAGAAATCATGTGAGAATCTGGACAATAGGCCTTACAAAGCAGGGCGGTTAAATTCATAGGAGGGGCGAAACAGTCAAACATTGAACAAATTTGGTTAAAAAAAATAAAAGTGTAGTAAAATAGGGATGCCAGTTTTTCCTAAATTTGGAAATCTCAGGGGGCGGCCGCCTCCCTGCCGCCGCCCCTGCCTACAAAAAGTTCATGGAGTTGTATGTTATAGAACCCTCTTATGTGCAAATTCCACAGACATCTGTGCCCCAAAAACAAGACTTTTTAAGAAAAATGGGTGTGCTAAAATGGAATTTTTGTGAATTTGCACAGGAAAGCTAGTGGAAATACATGATTACTCAGATATCAAAAACTGATATCGCTATTGCTAATATTTTATTAATACTTGTTTTGTCAAATAATGACTTCAACAAGTGTGCCTGTCATTATGGTATGGAGTTCTACTTTTGACATGCCCCTCCTGTGATCCCCACATGACTTGTCCACTGTGTATGAGCAATGGCATAATTGACCTTGCAATACAATCTCATTTTCATGATGACAATAACTTCTTACTTGGGCCCAAGGCTTGAATAAGCAGGGGCAAGGGGAAAATTATCCCAGCTAAAGGCAAAATGTCCTGGTTATGAAACAAAAACTGTAAAAAAACCAAAAAACATAAAAAACAATAAATTTAAAAAACACCAAAAATTGCTCCTGGATCTGAAATCCTTATTTCAAGCCTGCTTGGCCCATGGTGGAACTACCAAGAGTCTGACCATAACAGAGATGACATAAAACTTGGGGTGTTCTGTAAGGTGACCAATCTGACCATTTTTTTCTGACACACTATGAAATGGGAAAACCTTCACAGAATAACCTTAAACCTTATAAACATGGTTATCTGGGAAGTTCATAAGGGTGTCAGAAAGTGGGGTCCGATGGATCACCTTACGGAACACCCTCAAACTTGGGGCATTTCCATAACCTGACCCCATCTGAACCACTATGAATTCGGAAACCCTTAAAGGAATAAACATGCTTATTCCGTGAAGGGCTTTATTCCGTGCAAACGGGTTTCTGAATTCATAAGGTGTCAGAAAAAAGGTGTATCAGATGGGCCAGGTTACAGAAATTACCCCGTAAACTGGCAAATATACTTAAAATTTCCTTGTCTCGGCAAAAAAAAATTCCGACGCAAAATAAGAGAGCACGTAGTGTAAACTTTGGACAGTTGGAATTCCATAATTAACAGGTGATGTATTTTAGTCGGTAAGGAAAGTCCTTTGGTAAGTTGCTTGTTGCATAGGTTCATAGGAGGAAACCGTCTTAAAGGGATTTCTGGAATTTAAGAACAAGTGCAGTTACTGTAAATGCAACCTAATTTCTTGTCAAATATGGCATGGCTGCCTATTGATATTGCATATTATGGATAAAAGTTTTAAGCATTATGATTACTACGGCTCAAAATTCAGAAAATGAGAAACAGGCAGTTTATCCTTATAAATTTAATCATTGAAACGCCTGGAATGAAAACACAAACAAAATCAAAATGGAGTCTCAAAAGTTCGATGTATTTTAATATTTTGGTTTCAGTTATGTCTGGCTAAAACCAGGGTGTTGAAAATGACATACAATTTTTGAGCACCTTTGTGAACAACGTTGCAAAGATACGTATCTTCAAAATTGGAGGGCACAAACATTCCAGATAAGCGCGTTTTTTTTGAATTAAAACTAATTATGATGTGGAAGGTATTTGAAAGTGCTCTTGAGTACAAAAAAGAGACGCTGTATAAATTGATCCGTGATCTCTCACAAGATTAAGCTAATATAACGGTGTAATATACCAGACATAGAGATATGCAAGATGTGTCTTTGAATTCCATTGGAAGATGAATATCTTTTGATTGGTCTGTCAGCTTATCAGGTGCAACGAGAGATTTTGCTACCGAAGTCTTATTGACAGAGTCCCACTTGTATGAAATTACACTCTTTTATGCAGAACAATCAGCTATGTGATTCTTGCCAAATTTCTTGTATATTGCATTCATTTAACGTCCTCATAGACAAAAAATTTGCATGTTTGTCACTAACTCAATGGGCAGGAGGCTGCAGAGATAATAAAATGAGGGCTGAGAGATTGCCCAGGAATTCAGTATATTGCAATGTGCCCACAAAAGGACCTACTCATCATTCCACTTTTAGATTATACAGATTTCTAGCGGGGGGCCACTGATCGACCCTAGGGTCACTGGTGACCCTGAATTCCAGCAGTAGTCATGGAATATAGTGCATGTGATACTGCACTCTATTTGGTAAAAGACTTTGATTCATCAAGAATACCAAACAGAAAGTACGGGTCTTCATCCTATAAAGACCATTCAGATTTTTAAGGATTCAACCATGTTCATCACTGTGGTTCATTCAGAAAATTAACACTTTACCTGGAATCGTGCTAGGCACATGTTATGGACCTCACACACCAAGGACTTCAGTGGTGGTAAAGATTGGCCTCCAGGGACCTGCAGCCTGCTTGTGTGGGAGACCAGCCAATATCCGGGGTTTACAGTTTTCATTGGAAAAACAGCCTGGAGGCGAGACATTGGCCGGTATTCACAAAAGCAGGGTAACTTTAACCCGGATTAAACAGGGTTTAACCCACAATCATAGGTTCAATTCATGTCATACTTCTGAGATATTTAACCAGAGAGATTGTGTACTATGAAGTTATTATGGAACCTTTAATGCTTGGTAGGGATCTCGCTCAGCCGCCGTGCCTGTTTGTGCCTACACGGAGCGCTAGTACTACGCCCTATTTCCTCCTTTTTTCTCCTTCTCCCCTTTCCTTGTGTCCTTTGTAATCATCCTAAGTCATTGGTTTTTTTCCGGTCAGCTCAGAATGGGTATATATCACTGAAAACCACATGACCCAATTGCTGAGCGGAATCGGTGCCAAAGTGCCCAAGTCAGTCAAGGTAGTGTTAACAAAAAAAAAAAACGATGCATGTTTGCAGTATTTTTTACTCTAGAACGGGAGGTTGGAGGCTTTAGCCACCTGAACAGATGAAAATATACCTGTTGGGTACAGAGTTGTTAATTCTGAGGAACCCCTGTATAACTTGATTGGATCCCTTCAACAATGACCATATAGACAAGATTCCAGAAACATTATTATGAGAGAAGAATATTATGATGGGATAAAAACAAATCATACATTGCTATGTCATTGCACGGGGCATATGTTAATGAGCGTGGCGCTGTGTGCTTTTAGAAACATTTACGCACGACATTTAATAATTTCATTTATGGGAGGGGTGTGCGCATTTTAGTTTTCATTGCCATGATTCAGATTTTTTTTTTTTTGTAACTGTCTGCTATCAATACGTAATGAATTAGGGTAAGTCTGCATCTTTTTAGTTATGTGAAGTGGCAAAAATCAATGCACTTGCGTCAGGTTGACCAGACTTCATCTGGCACTGCCAGTGACTCTATGGAAGTGTGTCTTGACAACAAACTTGTTAAATAAATAATACTACAGTGTTAAATGCCCCAGTCAAAATTACATTTGATAATCTGCACATTTTATCGGGAGATTTGGACCCCTCTCTATAAACAGTGCCTAAGTATTTGGAAGCCAGCATTTCACAATGGTTTTTAACAATTATATAATTATCCAATCAGAAATGTCCTATGAAAGGAAGGGATGTGCTAATTGGACAACAATAAAGGCGTACATTCAAACTAAACTACAGCCAAAAAGTGGACCTTCAAATTTCTCAACCTGTTAAATTATACTTTCTCCCATGAAAGGCCCATGAAACTGTTGGCCCAAATAAAATACCCAAACATACACACCCAAACAAACAGGCCTAAAGTTTTGGGTCCAAATTAGAACCCTGACAACTTTTAGCCCTGTTTTTCACAATTAACATGTTTGTTGGCAGGTAAACAGCACAGGCCCATTAGTGGGTCAGGGCCTATAAGAGTCACAACGGTAGCAATGTTAGCATCACTTCTAGCTCAACTTCCGCATTTCCTGTTGTGGTGAATATTCTGGGCTTTTGATAAACTGCCAATCTCCTTTACGGAGTATCACTGAAGTATGTAATATGGGCACAATAGGTATTCTCTGACGGACTTTCCAGAAGCACCAGGAACTTTCCTGTAACCCTCTACTTTTCCCTCTTTCAATGCAAAAAAATACCGCAAGGCAAAATGTGCTTATCACTGGCTAATTGCAGAAGTATTAGTACCAATGCTACGACTGCAACGGTGCAAACCATTAGGAAGAGTATTTGATCCTCTTCTTGACATACGACCATTGACAATTCCATAAAATAGCCGGGAGAAAGCAGGTTGACATCAACATCGCGGTGAATGAAAACAAAGGGGAGCCCAGGGAATCCCCGGAATCGCGGTGTTTTTTGTGAAAAAAAAAACGCGCAAATTGATTCTTGCAGTTCACTTGCACTGTTGACACTATGCGTGCAGCGCCGCAGCGAATTACGCATGTGTTTGCCATGCGTTGAAAAGCAGTTTTTTTGAACTCCTAGATGTCCGCTCCCGGCTATAGATCACCATTCATTCCCTTTACCAGTTGGATAAGTTCCATACTAACACCGTGTTGATGGAAATTGGCATCACCAATTGACAAACTACTTGTACTGTAAATCAGGAGTCGGACAAGTAAATTGTTCACCACCGGAATTTTGAATTGACCAGTTGTTAGTTTGTGGGCCACTTTTAATCCCAGGACATCGAAAACAAACTACTCATGACATTTGCATTATATATACCATAATCCCCCATGGTTTTATCGAGCCAGAAGGAGAGATAATGAAAATAGTTAAGCAGATGCCTTGATATTAGTAGGGCTTAACACATACACAAAGCCAGATAGCCGCAATTTCCTTAGTCCCACCAACTGACCGGTGAACTGTGGATATGGAATATGGAGAACCACCAGGAGTCGGATACCCTCGCAGGAAACGTTCTCACAATTACACGTCCAAGGCAGAACATTACCGGGTCAAGTTTAGAATGGGTATCTCTGGATGGCAGCCATAGAAGGAAGCAGTATGTGACACACAGCTTAGCAACTGCAACACTGATTCAAACACCATACCACCTGTTCAAGCACTAGAACTAGCGCCTACGATCCGGATTGTTCCTTCGTTCATGCAAGACCCGAAGGAAGAGGAGACAGTAATTTCTACTTGTCTCTTGCAAAGAGCTCGTACACTTGAGTTAACCTCCTTTAATCTGTCTTACACAAGATTTAGGTTTTTTTAATAAAATCTTCCTCAGTTTTTTTGAGTCCGACTGCGACTTCTGCGAAGCTGGAGATGGTGGATCTGAAGACTTTGATCTTGAAAGTAAATTCTTTCTTTCCTGTCACTCGCCTGATTCAGCGGCAGTAGCCAAATATCCTATATTAGACTTTTTATAAATCTGTCCCGCTCACTCTCAGCACTACAACTTTCCTCAGGGTAAACCAGATGATGAGAGTGTGAACCACTCTCAGCTTCAGATGGTGAAGGATATGCCAGTGAATAAATAGAGCTAGATAGGTTGGCAGATCTTTTCTTTCTGCTCTTAACCCAAAATGGGAATCACATCACCCTTGCTGTCATTGATATCAGGTGTGACTTTGGTGCATCTTTTCTCAAACCAGTTTTCCTGCAAGGGGCTCTGGGCTCTCACAAGTAGCAGGAATTTTTCCACGATCTCTGATAGCATTCTGAACGTTAGAGTAGAGAGTTGTACCTTCCTGCAGTTTGGTCACGGTCCTCTCTGTAACCCCGTAGAGACTGCTTTTTCTCCAAGACTTCAAATATTAAATCAGCCTCCATCTCGTCTGTTCGGAACCACAGACTAAAGTCAAAATCCAATCCATGCTGGTGTCCAAATTTGGCCTCACTCAACTAGAATCTATTGATGACATGAAGTGACTTTCTATGACCTATTTGAAACATCCCTCGGTGTCTTGCGGCCTGGTGGACTTGATGATGAGGAGGCCATTTCAACCATGGGGAATGACCTTCCATCACATCCTGAAGATGATGGGCAACCACCTGAGGTACTTGGAGATTCTTCGCTGCCATGATTTCACCTCCCAAATGCTGTGTGTTACTCAGAGTTCAACAAAAATCAGTGATCAATTTAAAAGAGCTAGAACCAAATACAGAGGAAAAGGAAGAGCGATTCGCATCGCATGTTAGAACATGATAAACAAGATGATACCAACCCGAGAATCCGAACGTCAAGCAGCTATACCCTTAAAGAAAATTTAGGGCCCACCTCCTGGGCCAGGATTCGAACCGGGTACCTCTGTATACAAGACCAGCGCCTACCTCTAAGCTATCCCGGCTGCCTGATAACAGTGCCTGCAACCGAGTCTTATGGTTTTCTTGGGGAGTGGTCCCCGCATACAATACACAACAAACACCAGTCACGAGATCTACAAGCTTACTAGCAAGCCCTAATAATCATCACATTAACAAACAGTTTCACAATGTAACACAGATGATCTACTTCTATTGAATCTGTGTTTTAATAGTGAGACAGAGGCAAGTGTATTGAAAACCCACTGCACACACATCTCTCCATTAGCAGTGTGGTACATCCAATGTCATTTGTTTTATACATGCGTCAGTCTTCTAAATACAATATTGAGACCAACTTACCAAGAATCAAATAGGAAATGACACCAGTAATTCCAATATGTATCCTTAAACTTTTTATAATGACTTTCAATATCATATATCCAAGAGAATTGAAAATTGTGACACAGCTTCAGTAAATGCTTGCATGAGAGAAGTAATGTCAGGCTGATTCTGAAAGGGAGACTACTTTAGACATGGGTTTAAACTGGGTTTAAAAATTTCCTAGTATGTTGACAGAAAAACAGGTCCACTTATCGTAGGACAACCCTTGTGTTTAACAATCCCTGACTACAGTTAGACGATTCGCTTTCAGAATAACAGCCAATGAGTATTTTCTCACCCATCAATATGGGATAACTATTGAATGGGAGCCTTGGGAATCGACAATGTTTTGTTTTATGCAAGTTTGCAGTACAAGGTACTAGTGAGCTTATGGTGTGCAAAGATTAACCATACAATTTGACACTATGTCATAAGCCATGGCATGACATCGCTAATAAGCTATATGCTTGTAAACAATGAAACTTCATGAAACCCAATCATCCTGTACTGTGTGTAGTGTCCTTGTGTGTCTGTGTATACACATTACCACCAAATCGGCGGGAATTATTCGGTTATCATTTACGGGCTGTAAAAGTAACCAAAATACTGAGCGTTTTCACATATCGTGCGCACCACCTAATATACACACTGAGTCTCTTCCGGTCAGGTATGATATTGTATAAAGAATGCTTACAATACAAACCACAATGGGGAATAGTGTTGTCAGAAATGGCTCAAAATACATTTGAACAGTTAGTTTTTCTCTTGGCTTCTCCCGGCCAAAACCTACACGAAAGCAGGTATAAGGATGAGCAGTGAGGTTTTGCTCTGGCTTTGTTTTTCCGCTATGATAGCCCCTACTATCTTCTCTCCCTAAGCCATGGCGTCAGTTCATTCAACACCACCGGGGTCCACTGTGGCACCAAGTCCAGAATTTTGGTATACTTACATCCTTTATGACACGAAATCTGTGCATATATGATAACTTTGATGTCTTAGCAACCCTACTAGCTCGATTTTAAAAATACAAACGGTGTACAGCCCATGCTTAAATCCGTGAAATGTTGACCCTAAAAAATCACCAAAAGACCCAATATTAGAAGCTAAACCAGTGTGTCCTCCCCCTTCCGGGTGTATGTTCGTAATTTAATTGGTAATCAGCGAAATAAGCGTGCTCAGCCTATATTCTAAAGAAAATAAACCGGAACAATCCAGGGCGACTCCTGATCTAGTGGGGCGACTGCTCTGTTTAAATTGGGATTTTTAAACGGTTACGAAATCGCCGTTTCAAACTCTCAATTTGTAACCATGATGGAAAATGAAAGGAACCACGGGCGATTATATAAATTATTTAACTTTTTTAGGACTACATCAAGGTAAAGACTTTTCAGAGTGCTGTTTTTGTACTGAATCTGAATTTGCTTATTCCCATCGGATCCGCTGCGCAACCCACCCCGCCTTTTTCAATACACCATGTACGTAGCGTTGTAGGAGGTAGGTACGGACGACGTGCAACACTACGGAACGAGCTAGTTAAGGATGGGTAGCAAATCTGTTATCTTGTATATATTTCAGGTCGTTTCAAACACCCGGCCACACAATACATTTTTTTAACATTTTTTTTCTCTCGGCTTCTCCCCAAAACCTACACGGAAGCAGGTATAAGGATGGGAGTAGTCAAATCTTTTATTTTTGGTATCTATTTCCGGTCAGTTCAAACACCCGGCCACACATAACCAACCCCCCCCCCCCCCGAACATGAATGAGTCACGCAGATGAGTCAAGTTTACAAATCAATCCATGGCTTTGCTGGATTACTCACTCACTCAGTGTACACTGTACAGCCCAAGAAGAGCGTTTTGTTTCTCTTATTATTGTGTTTTAAAATAACAAACTAGGCCCTCAGCTACCAAGGTTTTATTGCCCCGTCGGAGGTCAGAAGGTTAAGAGGATCATCTTATCCAAATTTTCCGCTGAATCCGAAAATCGAAGTCTTGCATGCAGAAGCCGCCGTGTTATAGGTAAAAATTGACTTTTTTACCATTTCAGTCATATTTTTTGCGAACAAACCTCAAATATGTTTTTGTCATAAAGCTTTATTTTTACATCCCATGAAACGATTTTTGTATCAAATGAAAGGGAAAATTACTCTATTTGACCAACTAAACCATATATCACTTGATGTGATTTGTTAGGTGAAAGATGATAAAATCCAAATTTTGGGCAAAAAAAGTGTTTTTTTGACATTTTTTCAATGACACCTCATACTCCACATATTTTTGATAAACTGAAATATGTAGATTCAGATAGAATTTTTGTTGACCTTTTCTTATTTTTATAATCAAATACTGATACAGATGGCGCCAATTTCCATTTGTCTTCACGAACAAAATGTGTCAAAATTAATTTCTGAAAATATTCCATAAATGCCATTTACATAGTGAATAAAGAAACTGACCACCATTTTACTCGCACTCGGCATTCTCAATATATCTAATTCTCACCTGTGTGTTCAACAGAACACCATTTTTCTTAGCTTAATTTAGCCACACAAGATCATTTCTATCGGTGTAGTATTCACCGAGCTTCACTTTTGAATCAGTATCAATTTTGCGACCGCGTCATGGATGCACATTAAAACCCACGATTTTTTAAGCCATAGTACTCAATGTCCACAAAGAGTTCAAATACAGAATAAATATACGTGTTTATCCTGCAAAACAGAGTCAAAATTGGTCAGAATACTTGCTACACTTTTCCCCATCATTCATGAAAATAATCTAAAAAAATAAGGCAACTTGGATATCAGCTCTGGGTTAGTTATGATCTATTCCATACGAAAGAGACAAACTGTGACAACCTTCGACGTAGTAAGGAAATGCTTAAGTATTGTCTTAAAAGGTGTTTGAATAATTCCTGCACATCACAATCCATTTTAACCATTAAGACAACCACTTAATCCTAGACATAGACATACCCCTTCTTCAGATCTGCATTTAATGGGAATCCATGGACAGATCGCATAACCACCTACTGATACGAAATACTGTAGCTCGGCCTAATCCAAACTTTTTGAACGATCGTTGCAGTAAAATAAAGCTGATTTAAAACAATCAAAAAAAAAAATCATTGATACCACAGTTCTTCGGTAAAAAAAAAAATTAAATCCATAACATTTTATCCGCCTGATTAGCGCCCTCCTTTTTTTTGACTTCCTATACTCCAAAGGTGCCTAAAACATAAAATGAAACAGCAGTAACTGAATATTATCCTTGCACTTGACCTGTTTTCCCGTATAGTGGGTAAGCCTAACTTATTAACGGTGCAAGGAGAGATTTCCATTTAAATGTAGGAGAGATTTTACATACGATGCCCCTAAAATTAAAACCCCGGATTGTTGCCCTGGTGTAAACTTTCCCAATAACAAAAGCCCTCACCTGAAAGGATTACGCGACGAATTATTTCCTTGTACAGAAATTGTGAAATTTCGATTTTCGTATTGGAGCAAATACATAGTTTAACTGTTTTATCTTGAAATTAAAGCAAATTAATCACATTTTGTTTTCACCTTAAGTAAAGACAGTTCTGAAAGCCAAAAACCGCTAAATTACAAGGTAAGGAACTATCTGGTGCCTAATCTACATGCAATCACTACATATGACATAAGTGATGCCACGAACTCTCTCTCGCTGCCCTTAACGGTGATCACCCATCGCTTGTTTTGATTTTCATAATGACTTCAACCGTTTGGTTTTGCCTCAAATCCTATACATATATCTGATCAGACATTAATGTTTGGGTGAAAGTACCCTAACCGTATGTTATTGTAAATTTTACAATGTTTGTAATCTAATCCTGCAACCAGTTATAAACTCTCTCCCTCGCTCTCTCTTTCCTCTTCCTCTCCTCTTTCCTCCTCTCCATTCCTCTCCCCCTCCTCTCTCTTTCTAATTCTTTTCATCTCAATCAGGCAATATGTCGCCTTATATCACATCAGGTCATATTTCATCTACTATTTAACTGATTTGGCTGTCCAATATAAAAAATACTTAAGAAATATATTTCCTCAATACGAGGCTCCACTCCACCATTTCCCTAAAAAGTTAGATAACAAGGAATTTACTGAGGGTTAAAGGCTTTTGGTAATCGCGACTTTTCAAATACATCTGAACATAAATTTAGCTACATGCGAAATGATCAGATTCTTTAACGACCATTCATGAGGACTCTCCTTGATAGATACCACACACGACATTAATCTTATGTAGTCGTCATTATGGCCTTTCAAATGGATGTGCACCGTCATATACAATAAATTCAACGAAGCAGAGGCCAAACCTGTTGAGGTTAGTTTGTTGATAGAATATACCCCTAGAGGTAATGTTGATGATCTTATTGTCAATTCCTATAAGTCATCCTCAGATTCATCTGATGACAAACTATATGCCTCGGAATCGGTTGTATCATCTTCACTTTCCACTGTGTCTTTATCAACTTGTTGAGATATATCATCTGGCACCTGCTTTCCTTCATACCACTTGATTTCATAGCGATTGCTGATTAATTTCCAACCATTTTCTTCAGGGTCCAATATGACCGGATCTGGTTGTAAGGCGCGCTTCCAGATTGAGGTCACAAAATGTGCTCGTTTGATTTTCTCAATCAAGACTGACCTACATGGGGGAAGATTGCTGGGATTAACACCTCTAATCTGTTCAAGTGGCCGAGATTGGTGTTTAGGAGCAAAGCGTTCTTCAAAAAGCATGTGTCGTGCTTTATTGACTGTGCGCAGTCCAGGTTTCCTGTACATCATACATACAAATCCTTCAAAATCTGCTATAAGGTCATCAGTTATCCCAGTAGCTTCTCCTAATTTGGTGAAAGGCACGGTGTACTTGTGCTTCTCCATTAGAGATAATGGTTGGATTTTCCCTTTGTTCATGAATGATGCTGTAAAATCGCATCCCGTAAAGGCGTGGTAGCCTGGGAGTGCCGAACACATTTCTTGCCCCATATCTTTTGCAAGTTTTGTCACATCTACATAATGCCTCGAATTATTTGAGCTGACGCCAACATCAAGCCATATGTGTGCTGGAAGATCATGGGCATGAAAAAGCAAAATGACCAGTACATCTGTATCTGACGCCCGTACAATGATGTTGCCATTCTGGAATGACTGACACAAATGTTTAGCATGCCATACAAGCCTTGTGTCGGCTTCCTCGTGTGTGCACGCAAGTGACAATACCTCCTGTCGCTGAATACTGCCTTCTACAACCTCATATGTATATGCTTGTTTCTCCAAACCGAAGGTTAAGATGTGTCCTTCCAGAATATGGAGGTATTTCAGATTTGTCCACTCATTTAATAGAAAGCGTAGTAAAGCTGTCTTAAACTTGCTTGACTTCATGGCGGCATTGAAATCTTTAGGTCGTTTCTGCTCTGGGCCTGAAATGATGTAATCTATTTCAGAATGACTTGATCCTCTGACTCTATGCTCCGTATCTTTAATCGAAGGACTCTGGTATGTATCACACACCAAATCTACCCTTTTTCCAAACTGTAGGAGTTTTGTGAGAACTACTTTAGCTATTCCACCATATGTTGCAGGTAGATTGGTCAAACTCCGGATAAAAAACATGGCATCAACTACAAATGCGTCTTTGCTTGGTGGTTCTTCACTGTCAATTCTTTCTTCCAGTTTGTGCATCAGCTTGGATTTGCTGGTTTTGTTCAAGGATCCATCTATGTGCGAGAGTGACAAAGGAACTGGTGTCAATGGATAACTGAAAACCAAGGAGAGATCAATATCATTACTAGCTGCCAAATAAAGCAATCGTCCAAACAAATCTCTTGTCCCTTGTAACTCTTTGATCTTCTTGTCTTTGGTTGTTACCACAGCTTTCACTGCATCCGATGCAAAGTTCTTAATTTTGCGTCTAGGTATAGCTTTCTCAAATCTCATGGGATCTGTTAAACATTCCGTTTTGAACTGTTCACAGTATTGCTCACCTAGCTGTCTACAATGCAAAAGGTCATTCTTGACACTTTCAGATGCTGCTTTACCAGTTGACAGGCAGTAAAGATTTTCATTGTGATGTTCCTCATCAAATGGGTTGCAGCTCTCTACTATACCATCCACCACCTTGGTAAGATCGCTATTGTCCCGAGCGATTCTATGTTCTTTCACTTCTTTAGTTGATTCTTCTTGGCTCCGTAACCCGGTATAATCCATGAGATGCCCAATAATTGAACTTCTCATTGAGTGAGTGATCATCCAACGTCTTCTTGCATCCATAGAAGTTGTGAAAGCAGCAATACCCGTCATTCGTGACGCTGCGTCTGCATTTACTGTCTGCTCTAAGGTCAGATCCACTGGTGTTCTTGAAAATGTCTTTGAGGTGCGTCTTACAGAGAGACCGCCTGACTGCAGCATTGAGCGCACTCCTGGGTGAGTTTTGTCGATGTTCAACAAATTCAGATGATATCTTACCATATACCTTGCATAGTTTGGATGATTTGTAACAAAGAACAAATGACACATGTACCCTAAAGAGTAGATGAAGAGATCAAGGTCATTCGTACGTGTAGCACGACTGAACAGCTGATACAGTTGCACAAGATCAGTGTATACAATCCAATACTGGGCAGTTGCACCATGGTGACCGGATCGAGACCTCTCAGCAAACTCTTCATACATTTGCATGACTTTAGAGTATTCTTCGGATCTTTCAAATTCGTCTAGAGCTCTTACCGATGGATCATCATGTAGACTCTGTAGTTTAGCCATAAACGACTTCGTTAATGGGCCATATTGAGATAGAAAGTAGCGGAAGTGCAACATGCGAATCGCAAGAGCAAGCAATGGGTGAAGCCTTTTACACCTGTTGTAATGTCTACCAGAAATGAACCCATTCAGCGATCCAGGAGCCAAAACTTCAGTGTCTGTCAGTATTTGGGGTCCACCTGATTCGGCTAAAATATATCCCAATGCAGAGAAATATGATAACTCTATGTGGAAAGCTCCGAAACATATGAACAAATTGTCAAATTTGGGCGACTCCTCCGCCTGAATTTGCATGGCTGGCTTGGCTATCCCTAGGTCATAGTGAACCAAGGCGTACGTTTCACCACATTCAGTTGCAACCTTTTGTGAAATCCGCATAGTTTCTGCTACAACATCCAATCTGGTGGGTGACATATTTAGGTTTGCCATGTACCCAATAGTTTGCTCAGGTAACTGGTCTTCTGTCAATCTCGAATTCCATCCAACCCACATAGGTGTGTTTTTCAAGAGCGCTTGAGACATCACCCATAACGTGTCTCTTCTTTTCACACGACAGAGATTCTCAGGCTTCTCGCCAGCAGTGATCTCATATTTGAATATTCGGATCTTTGGTTTCTTGCGATATGGTTCTATGGAGATGTCTTCAACTTCAAATGTACGTCTGCGCTTACTGCTTGTAACTTTTTCCGTTACGTTGTCCGAGACATTGTCAGGCGTTTCATTTTCGCTGAGATTTTTCTGCTGTGGTTTGTTTTGATAGCAGATGCCAACGGTGTCGTGCAGAGTCCCCAAGCCAGAGAGGGTTTCGCAATTCTCGTCATAATTATCCCATGCTACACCAGACACTAATCCAGGTTGCCGCAGAAGTCCATCCGGGGTTGCAGTGCATGTGTTGGCTACTGTAGAAGCAAGCGCAGTTTCAAGCTCTTCTGCAACGTCATAGCTGATAGAATGGCCACATCTGTTCATTACTTTAACAAGCTTTGCACTACCAGTCATGCTTTTAAGGCCAAGCCCTAAACACAAATG
Organism: Ophioderma brevispina; assembly: GCA_023653785.1. Lineage (NCBI taxonomy): Eukaryota > Metazoa > Echinodermata > Ophiuroidea > Amphilepidida > Ophiodermatidae > Ophioderma > Ophioderma brevispina. The sequence continues at coordinate 30,930 of JAMKCH010033108.1, forward strand.
CTTTGACGGTTTCACTTTACCTCGGGTAGTTACAAAAACTGCGTCCTGTGCAGCTGAATTAGCACATCGCTCAATACGTTCAGATGATGGTACCTTTTCAGAACCTGTGTACATGACCCTGAAAAATAACAATAACATATCTGGTGGTGTAGCCTGGCCTTTAGAAAAGAAATCAGAGGTCAATAGATTTGGAATCTCTACAGATGTTTTCTGCAATTGTAATATTGACGATCTAAGATGGAGTGCAGCCTCTGTAACACAGTGTTCAGTGGAACTAGCAAATTGTTTAGCCCTCTCAATGGCCTCGTGTTTGTTCATTTCAGTGCTGTATACAACATTTCCCTCTTTATTACTTATCTTTGCAATGCGAATCTGATCACCAAAATGATTTCTTAGCTTTTCAATAAGACGCCACGCTTTATAATTGCTACCATCGGATCCAAGGCCAGTTAAAGTTAATTTGTACCTATTGTGAATAGAAGACAAAAATTCTGCACGTTGCCCATGAACAATTGTTCATCAACATATTCTACCAACAACTCAAATGCCTTCAAATGACTCTCTCTTGATTGACTGTATTCCGATCTCTCACTAGAGGTTTTTTGTTTTGCTCTTTTGGCTTTGTTGCAGTATTTGCGCTTGCAATAATGGTGATATCTAACTTCTTTGGCAACAAAGTCAATGTGTCCAATTTTGGTCAAAAGAGGGTCATCCTGAAGGGCATAAGCTGCATCTTTTACTGATTGTTCAGCTGTTTCAGTCTCGCAGATGGTCGCATTCTGATCTTTTCTATTGACAGTAATTCGTTTTTTGCCACAGAATATACATGTTTTTGGTAGTATTCCACAGGACGAACACTTCTTTTCTAATTGGGATCTTAGCACTCTAGATGAGGGTTTTGGCTTTGATTTTGAATCTTCTCTGACGTTTTGGGGCAAACGGGACTTAGATGCGGCAGTGAACCTTTTATAGCATGATAAGTGATACCCAATATTACTGTGGTAGGTACTAGGTAGAGAAGAACATATCTTTCTATACTTCGAAGTACTACTTAAGGATTGGCCTTGTCGAATAATTCTGGCATTTTGTACTTTTGCCCATGAATGAGAGTTAAAGAGTTTGATCTTTTCTTTGCTTGGTTTCTCTGTATGTAGAATACAGCGTCTTGATTCTAAACTTGACTGGGGACTTGCCATACTGTTTTCCTGAGAGGATGAAAAAAACAAATTTTCACTCAGATTAACATCATTATATGGATCAATATTGACTTATTTGAATACCTATCGTTAATGTGGAGAAGAACAAAAATAATTCACTAAGCCAACCATGATGTATTTTGCATCCAATATCGAATCAATTGTCACAAATAAATAACTCTATCCCTAACGTCCTTTTCGGAAAATGACTACCAGACCTACTACCAACCTGACGTGGTTTTTTAAAAATATTATACAATTTTAGAAAAAATGCAGTTAAGGGACGTTATAGATATAAAACACTGATTGAAATAAATAGATTAAGGCATAAATAAATCCGACATAATACACAATGTTAAATGTATGCATTGTGTGTCCAAAAAATCGAATCAAAAACGCGAAAGCCAATCACTTTCACGAAAATAAATATTTGTTAATTTCCTTTCAACTAGAAAGGTATTTAGGTGCCTTACTTTGTGGACAATATCAGATAAATCCGTTAAAGGTAATTAATACTCCTTTGTTAACATTAAACATTTTTACTTTTCAAACAAAGTGTTTATCATGAAGCCCAATGGAAGTTTTAGGTTGATACAATGGATGACTTAATCTTCGAACACTTGCATGGGAGGAAAATGTCCCTACCTGTGATGTAATGGTGTTTTCGAATGTTGTGGTTTCCATCCAAATCGGTAAACATTGTTTTCAATAGGCTTACACATTATTGCATGTATCTCAAAAATGTGGAAATTCATTGGTCTCCAATTATTACCAAGGAAGATCAGATAGCAAGCCTTTAAAAATGCCAATCTTTAAAACAAAATGGGTAATTTTTCCCTTATTTGGAGGTAAAGTTACGGACTCTCCCGTTTTTACGTCATTTCCTTTTACTACACTGTAAAGGCATAAATTGAACATATTACTTTTAAAATGAACAAATTTGAGTTTTGAGATTTGAAATTCAAAATCCAATTATCAATGCAGGACCGTAAAATAAACACTTCACCTACATTTGAAGAAACTGGTTCAGCTCCACAAGTTCTATTCCAGTATATTATGTAGCAACGTTCATTTAAAAGAATGTTTTCAAAAACAGATGAGAAATTTCGATCTTTCTGCGCAGTTTTGTTTGTAAAGAATATGGTAATTGCCCCATCTACCACTCATTTATATTATAATAAAAATTACGAAAAATTTCCTAAAGATAACCTCTGAGCATTATTGAAATTTAATAAAATTTTAATTAATTCATTATTTCAACACTTGGAAAAAAGTCAAAAAGCACTTTTTTGCCCAATTAGGATTATACCACCCTTTTCCCCGCTAACAACATTCACAATCACGGATATTGGTTTAGTTGGCCAATAGAGTATATTTTTTTCCCTTTCGTTTGATTAAAAATCGTTCTCCTAGATGTAAAATAAAGGTTTTATGACAAAACATGATTTTGAGGTGTTTTTTCCTCTTCAAAAATATGACTGAAATGGTAAAAAGTTTTTTTTTAAAAAAAAAGTCACCCACAACCCGGCTGCTGCTGCATGCAAGACTTTTTCGGATTTCGGATTCAGCGAAAATTTTGATAAGATTGATCCCCTCAACCTTCTGACCTCCGGCGGGGCAATAAAACCTTGGTAGCTGAGGGCCTAAAACAAGACAACTCACATATGTACTTTTTGATGTGTGTATGCTGCAACAATGCATTACTTGATCTGAGATGATCAACTGAACAAGCTGTGAAGGGTAGGCACAATTTGCGCATCACCACTTTTTTGCACCCACTTTCACAACTTCAGAGTAAAAAAACAGTTTCTTGGCGTGAGTTTTTACCTTTCCATATCGGCGCTTGCCACGGCAGTCAATAGGTACTTGGCCAGACCCTGCCTCCGTAACACCACAAGCATGCAGAAAATACAAAGGAATCACCTGTAGAAATAGCTGAAAATGGTTCAGGTGAACCCAGGTGCATGCATTGTTATTCTTCGCATCCTTGGATTATCTGGAGGGCAAACAAAGTCCATTTCAATATAATTTTACCTTCTGTGCAAGGGCCCCTATAACACCCTCAAGAATTTTTAAGTCAATAATAGGCCCATAGTCATTTAAAGCAATTTTCGGTTGCTATTTCGGCCTGGTATTTTCCATCCTTGTTCACGTGATGACTACTGGTTGATATACAAATCTCTTTAATGCATTACTTGTTTTCTGTGGCACAGCTAAACCAGCAGTTTTCCATGCACTCAAATACTGTGTAAGAGACAACAAATGGCCAAAATTTGTTGCACTTTGATCCGATTCATCTTGTGCATCCTGCCTTTTATACCTGCGCGGTAGGATTGAATTGAATTGGCAATATCTTGTTGAACTTGAAGCCCTGTAATAATTACTACAGACGTCA
>JAMKCH010033109.1:0-15315 GCA_023653785.1 Ophioderma brevispina
GTTTTGGAGTTATGGGGTAAAAGTGGTAAAAAAGTCAAAAGAGATCGCCTTGTGCTACTCATGTGCAGAGTATGCCTACCCTGTATGGGAAAGAACGACATATGCTAAGAAAGCTTGAACCAGCGTTAAATACCTCCTGCCGGGCTTATCCCAGAATGTCTTTGCCCAACTCTAACGGAGAACTTTGTTATGACGTCTCGTGGACGTCTAAGGTCAGAAATACCTTTCAAACACAAATAAATGAGCTTTGTGCACAAGTGATCTGAACTTTATATAACAAAACAGATTTAATAATTTGAATCAGATTGGATCAAGAATTTGGTATGTCCAAGCACAATTATCTATACAATTCAAAAATTAACTTTAACAATTCTAATCTTACTCAGAGTTCATTTATGTCTCCAACTAAAAGTAGCGTTGCAGTTCAACGTTGATATGTCCTCACAGCGAAGACTCCAAAATGAGAGTATATGCAAAGTCACACTTAAAAATCGTCAGGTAATATTACATGGGAATCTTCTCAGTCCTGAAGATAACTTTTTTCCAGCAGTTCAAGACGACAAGGTTAAATAAGTCCCTCGACGACACTAATATTCCACAGTATATCAGTCCAAGATAATCACCACGATTTTTATCTGTCCACAATTTAGAATCCTATTTTGATTCCCAGCACTTTCGGCTTCAAAGACGGCAGTAGAATAATTATAGCACACTGCTCACGTTGAATTGAAAATATAATAAATCCTGGCACTATGTATAACACAAATCTACCATTATTGTAGATTAAAACTAGCTATAACTATACTGTTATAGCTCTAGATTATAACTGCTGCTGGCCCCGAGACTTTCCTCAAATCTCCATTATATTCTGACTTCACAAATTTCCCAAGTCTTAAAATAGATATTGCCACAGCATCATGCATAAACATAACCTTGCACTAGCTTACCAATTGGAATTCACATAAATTACATCATCTGAATTACATCACTTTACATATATAACTTTATGGGGGAATCCCCGGATCATGTAACATGTTTTTGATCTCAATGCATAGACAAGTTGACTCAGTTTCTAAGTTTACATCTTGGGGAATTCCCATTTCCCCTATTGTGCAATCTATCTAACAGGTGCACCTTGCACAAACAACACTAGGGAATCACCTGCGCTCTTTTAACATAAACAAAGTACTTTTCCCGTGAGAAATCTTTTCTCAAATAAAATTAAGATATAAAATAATATTTTTGATCAAAAAAGAAGGCAATATAACAACTTATACATCCTAGCTGGAATTGCTCCACCAGGCATCCATCGTAGTGTAATGAGCATGCAAGAAAGTATCTAATGAAAGTATCTAATGTGAAGCGCCCCTTGTCCGGACAGACATCTGCTGCTAACGGTCTTACATCCAAGGAGAGCTAACTACTTGAATCAATTTCTAAGGAGTTTAAGAGAGTCGCCTTGTGGAAAGAAAGACTTGCTAGCAACCAAGTAAAATATGTTGATATTGAACCCGAGAATCAAGAATTGATAACCGGAATCAGCCGATCTAAGGTTTTCTTGCAGAAGTGGCGCTACCAAGAAGCAGATCAGAACACTGCCTGTGGTCATGGAACAGCACCACAGACAATGGAACATCTATTGGTCTGCCCACTGTTGGACAGAAAAGGAATTCAGTGAACCGGCCAGATGTTATATCCATTTCTGGCCAGAGCATATTTAAGAACCACTGTGTCATGTTATAAAAACCACACAGCAGTTCAACAGCAGCTGCAGCACTTCTACGTGTCAAGACCGATATCGTCAATGCAATTCACAACAGTAAGTCAGTTGCTAATGTGCTGCTAGATCTTCTACACCTTTTGATACAGTTGATCATTACGTGATAATTTTCAAATTCAAGCTACTGCTTTACGGTGGAGTCGGTCTTCCCTGCAGAACCGTTATTTCCATGCGCGCAATAAAAATCATCTTCCTTTTGGTCTTCCTCATGGTTCCGTCGTCGGGCCTCTCTTTTTCATAATGCATACATATTGTATCGCATCAATCATCAGGATGCACAATGGTAATTACCACATGTATGCAGATGACGAGCAGCTCTATTTAACATTGGATCCCAAGATTGATGGTGATGCCAAACATTTTGACAGGTAATTTCTTTGTATTGATGAAATCAGTGAATAGACGAGCTGTAACTAACTCAAACTGAATTATTAATTAAGACATAAGACAAAGACATTACCATCAGGGTCGGGACTGTGGATGTGTCTCAGTCCTTGGCAATTAGAAACCTTGGTGTTGTGTTTGATCAAACAATGTCCATGCCTGAAAAGGTTAAGGTCATCACTAAGTCTGTTAACTTCCATCTTCGCAATATTTATCTGATCCGGTGTTTTTATCACGTTTGAGAGTTGTCATCCTCTCGTATTTTAATAATTTATTATGAATTTACGCTTGGTTTTGCTCTCTTCCCGTGATAAGGATTACGAATCGACAGCGCAGAAGGGCATGCATGGCCAATACCCTATAAATAGGTATATTGCCTCACATGATGTATAGATTTTCTTAATTGTGCTGCTGTCTCTTATACTATTATTATAATTTATGACCCGTATTCCAGATACTTGTTTAGCTAAACGAACTTTTAGCATAAAATCGCCGTATTTTAAAATTGCGTTCAAGCAAAACGCGTTAAAAAAAAAAAAAAAAAAAAACAAAGACATTACCATCAGGGTCGGGACTGTGGATGTGTCTCAGTCCTTGGCAATCAGAAACTTTGGTGTTGTGTTTGATCAAACAATGTCCATGCCTGAAAAGGTTAAGGTCATCACTAAGTCTGTTAACTTCCATCTTCGCAATATTTATCTGATCCGGTTTTTTTATCACGTTTGAGAGTTGTCATCCTCTCCTCCGGTCACTGATTATCCCGCAGAGAATATGCCAATTTACTACTGTAAGGAATGTCGGCCAGAGATCGAAACTAAGCTAAGAGTAGCCCAGCTGGTGTTTAGATCTGATAGAACACCAGCTACTCAATTCCTTAAAGAGCTCCATTGGCTACCGATCGTGTAAGCGTGTTGTCTAATGCTTCTGACCTTCAAGGATGATTACGGACAATTGCCATCATTCTTAGTCGTATAATGTTCTTTACTTATTGCTGGCAAGCCAGACTTGAGGTCTGAAGATAACAAGACGTCCTTCACTGATCAATGGGTGTATGGCCTTTCAGCGATGCGACCCTTACCTAAGGGAGTCTTTGCCCATTTCTGTTCGCCATTCCAGGTTTAATGTTACTTTCAAGATAAAAGCTCTATATAAAATTTAACCATTTCCGAAGAGTTGAGCATTCTCTTAATACACTATGGGGTGTAGACCAAATAACAAGCTGCATAACAAATTCCGTAGTCCATTCAAAGGGAGAAGACAAACCCCGGTGTAAAATTATTGATAATTTATTAACATGACATAACCGTCTGTTGCCGCAAATGAAACTTACACATTTTCTTAAAAATGAATAAAATGTCACATCAATTTCTCTTTCATAATATCAGTGACCAATGGATATGTATAGACTTCAGTAAAACCTTAACTAAAGATATTACAATGGCCCGGTATGCGGAGCCATTGTTATAGCCAGGTGTTATCACCTCCACGATTGGGGTTGAGTAACAAAGTATCCGTCCTCTTTCACAATAACTAACCAGTTTTCTTCTGAAAGCGCGGTAAATTGAATACAAATGAAGTTAAGCAGTAAGTTACGAATTTTAATTCTGCACAAAGTTGTTAGGTCAAAGCTTGCCCAGCAACATTCTGGCATGATGTTTGTTTGTCTTTCTTCCTTTTCGAATAAATGATGAAAAACATGGACAAAGTTAATTGAACCCGCACTATAGAAGCTCAAGATTTATTTATTTGCGAATGAGAATAAGCATTTTGCGCTTACGTCATTAAAAAAGACTTTCTCTAATCGGAGAGGTTGTAACCCTAAGTCCTTTCAACCGTGAGACAATAACAATGGTTCTGCCTCCCAGATGAAAAGGAATCTGAAGTAGTTTTTTCTTCTACAACAACAAAAACTACAACCCCGTTCACCGGGCCGTTAATTGACTATCTTTAGCTCTACGTCTAGCGATCTATTGGTCACTGTATCGGGGGAAATAAATGACATTTTAATTTCATTTTTCAAGAAAGTGTGCAAGTTTTAATTTGGGGCAACAGCCAGAGTTATCTGATTTTATCTTTAATTATGAATTTAACGCTGGTTTTGCTCTCTTGCCCGTGAATAAGGATTAACGATCGCACCCAAGGGCAGGCCCTTGCCATACCCTATAAATAGGTATATTGCCTCACATGATGTATAGATTTTCTTATATGTGCTTCTGTCTCGTATCTATATTTAATTTAATGACCCGTATTCCAATACTTGTTTTAGCTAAACGAAACTTTTAGCAAAAATCCGCCCTATTTAAAATTGCGTTCAAGCCAAACGCGTTTTTAGTCTTTTAAAAACCATTTGCTTACTTAAAACAAGTAACATCATCATTATTTAAGACCCTAATTTGAGTGTACAAAAGGCCCTATTATGTTTAATGGCTGATCGCACAAAGTGTATCAATGACTTTCAGTAAGCGTTTAAGGTGCTACACCAACTAGCCAAATTATGCAACATTGCTGTTGTCAATTTGGACAGTGCACTGAGCCGTCACTTACGAAAACACACACTAAAAACCGTCTTAAAATAGCCCCGTACTTATAGTTAAAATTTCGATGCATTTTAGCGGAGTTAAAATTTCGTTTCACTTAAACTCCTTTCTGGAATTGCGTCTACTTAAGCGATATATTTCTCTCACAAAAACGTTCGCTTAGTCTAAAATCACGCTAAACATCTTGTGAAAATACGGATTTTTAATACTTAAAAACGGCCAAAACCCGTTAATGAGTAATTAGTGAGGGTCCAATGGACCCACTACCACCTGGCACTAAACGTATGTATCTAAGAATTATTTTTTAAAATGAAAGACCCAACTAGAACTTTCCCATCTGAACAGATCTAATTTACAGGACGGCCGTATTGGGAAGGATGGTATCCCCGTAATGAACCCTGGAGTGACTTGACCTTTGCCTCCCTGTTGTAAGTCACCCAATTAGTCACAAATGTCATTTAAATGTATTTACGTGTTGTAACATTTACAAGGATCAACATTATTGAGTTAAACTCAATCCAAGAATTGTCAGGGATTTTATCTTTTCACCCATATAAGGTGACCCCTGGGTCACGGATGGAGGCCCAACTTACTTGTTCTGATTTATGATGCCACAAGGATATCCCTGACAAATTTCATCTCAATCGGGGCGTTCGTTTGTAGATTTTGACCTTTGACCTTGAACTTTGACCTTGAGTTTGAGACTATTCATAGACTCTAGTAGCATTAATGTACATCACGGCAGCAATCACAGCTTTATCTGTCTTCTATAGGCTGAGATATAGCCCGTTTGTTCTAGTTTTGGCATTTTTGGCAAAATGACCTTTTGACTCCCTTAAATGACTTTGATCCCGGGTTTTATAAAAAAAAACCTCGTGTACACAACAAAAAGCATTGTTCCAAAGCAAATAAAAAAATTTTATTATGATTAGTTCTAGAGATAAAATTCTGGAAAGTATTACCTTAAACCGGAAATGACCTTACATGACCTTGGACCTCCCAAAATAAAAATACCTGATACAGCAGGTAATATGAAAGCATAACTGACAGTTCAGTCACGTACTATGTTTGGGTTGTGAGATAAAAAAAAATTGAAAATTTTTGGAAATTTTGGTTTTTTTTTGACCGGAAGTGACCCCTAATGACCTTGATCCTGACATTGTGGACAACCCGAAGACCGTGGCCTGGGTAACAATACATGTGCTCAAATGACGTCCCTGATTAGTAATTTGTTAGACAGCGATTTTTTTTTGAATTTTTTCACAAATTTGTGCTTTTCAAACCGGAAAAATATGACCCCTTAATGACATTTGCCTTTGTATCCTGAACACCTTAGAAGCCAAGGGTCAGTGGTTCCACTGAACCAGTTTGGTTGATATCGCGTAATCTGTGGAGAAGATAATTTGACAATTTTAACTAACACTCAATCCAAGCATGTCGGGAATTTGACTTTGCAGATCTATAACGTGACCCCTGGGTCACGAATACGGTCAACTGTAATTTTTCTGTAGTTACGATATCCGAGGATTATTCCTGTCAATTTCAGTTCAATCGAGCTTGTTTGTAAATTTTGACCTTACTTGAACTTTGAACTTTGGGGTCGACATCTATCCTCGACCTCTTCTACTATTAATGTGATACAATTCACTGTGTAACAACGGGGCTTTTATCTGTCCTCTATAGGCTGAGATAAACAATTTGGTCTTATTTTTTTAAACATTTTTTGGCAAAATTGATCTTTGAACCCCTTAATGACCATTTGGATAACCCGTATAAAAAAAAAACCTGAGGTACCCAACAAAAATGCTTGTTCCAATACAAATAAACATTCCTACTATGGCTTAGTTCTGGAATATAAAAATTCTTGAAATTATTTACCTTAAAACCGGAAATGCCTTTAAATGAACTTGAACCTCCAAAATAAACATACCTTGCATACAACCAGGTAACATGAATGCATTTCTGTAAGTTAAGTCACTGTACTATGTTTTTGAGTTTTGAGATAAAATTTTTGATATTTTGATATTTTTGGTTTTGACCGGATGTGACCCCTTAATGAACCTTGAGCCTGAAACTGTGGACAACCCAAACCCCTTGCCTAGTAACAATACATGTGCTCTAATGACTCACTCTTGTTACGCAATTTGTAAGGACAGACGATTTTTATTTGAATATTTTTTCACAATTTGGCTTTCAAACCGGAAATGACCCCCTTAACTCATGACCTTTGACTCCTTATCCCTGAACAACCCTATGTGAAGCAAGGGCTCATTGGTTCCTCTGAACCAGTTGGTTGATATCGGCGTAATCCTGTAGAAAGAAGATAATTTTGACAATTAAATTCCATCTTTGAAGCCTGTAGCCAGGTTAAAGGTCAGACAGGGGTCCATGTCAAATGAAATAATGGACGGGTCCGGTCATCTGATGTAATTCTAGTCAAAATACGTCAAATGATGAATGAACTAGACGCCATTTAAGTGTTGCCAGAAGAAAGAAAGAGAAAGAAGAACCCATCAAACACAGAACAAGACGGCTGACGGCCGTCGTGTTAAAGATATTTTTGGCTGATATCTTTTCAGCACCATACATGTACTTAACAATTATTATTGACATTAAAATAATCAACCCTTTGTGCTAAAACCAAACATTTTCACCGTGGACGTTGCAAAAAAAAAGCCGTTTCTTTACCAACTCATGGGAAATGACCATTTTGCAACACCCGTAATAATACCTGATCCCTAAAACTGCAGGTTATGTGTTAAATATTATAATGTGGATCTTCTAGTAGATATCAACATAAAAAATAAGTTTTCAAAAGTTTGATGTGAGCTGCACAAGCTCATTTTGAATTTTCCGTCTTTTTTGCCCAATTCTTCGCTTTGAAAACAATGTTTTGCCCCTAATTGGAAGTCCGACTAACACATATATTTGTTATTCGATTGCTGATTTGGGAGCAGGCGGTCTCTTACCATAGGGACAGAGAATTTGACAAAGTCCACGTTTCCCCTACAGGTAGGGGCCCCCACGAGTGGACAAAAAAAGAGAGGGGAGAGAGAACAAAAAACTTGGCAAATTTCAATAATTTCAATTAATATTTATTAATCAGGGGCCCCTTCTAGATGCCTTCTAAGAAAGTCCTGCCTTTGATACCAGATAGGCGAGAGTCCTTATTTAATGTCAAGTAGGCAGGTCTGCATTTCAAACATTCTATGAGCCAACCACAGGGCCCCTATACCAAATCATAATGACATTGGATTCAGTGACCATTCTTATAGACCCCGCAGTGGTGGCTATTATTCTGTACTTGAAATTTTGGATCCCTTTTGAGCCTATTTGACCCATTGGCATATCAGGCCGGCATGTTACTCATTACTGTCTAGCACGTGTTTTTTAGAATAATGAGGATTGGGGGCCCCCGAAAGCTCTAGAGAAAAACGAGAGTTTGGCGCAAAAGAAAGGCCATGAAGGGGCCTAGAAGACATAAAAGCATTAGTGTGGCCCATGACTGTTGGTTTTCTCGTAAAATTTGGACCCACTTCTGGCCGTATTTGATACAATGGCACATTCAGCTCACATGATCATTTAAGCCTGACATATTTTCTTAGTTTCGGCAGAAATGGTGAAAATGTGAAATGTCACCGGAGATAAAGGCCCTCTAAAGAGATTGGACGGAAAACAGTTGCGTAACCCGAGGGGGGGGGGGAGGGGAATCTTGTCCCCCCCCCCCCCCCCCCCCGAAAAATTAGTGATTTTATTGGCACATGTGCCAAATTACGTGAAAGCAACATTGGTCATACTGTACTTAGCAATTATAATATTTGCTTTCCCCCTGAAAATGTATAAATAAATGTCAAAATAAATAAATGTCGACATTTATATAGCGCTTTTTCACAATGTATTCAAAGCGTTACATTCTTTCCTCTGCCCACTAGAATATGTCAGCTGACGGACAAATGCCCAAGGAATACTTATTACCTTTGGGCGGCGCTCAATGGACAATATTCCTACAGCTCCCCATTTAGCACCTGGTTGGAGAGAGGCAAGCGAGGGGTAAGTGCCCTTGCCCAAGAGCACAACACATGCCTCATCGGGACTCAAACCCAGGACCTTTGGTTCCTGATGAGGTGGTAGTTGTATCCACTGGACCACATGTGTATGTGCCCGGCTTTGCTCTTACTTCTTCCCCCCCCCGCCCCCCCACCCCCCCCCTGAAAAAAAGCTGGTTACGCCACCGAGGGAAAGGTTTCCATATGTACTCCCTTTAAACTTCTACATGAAACAAGTTATTTTTCATTTATGGCCTTACACTAACAAAAACCTTAACCTTAAGGCCAAAAATTTAAAAAAAAAATATTTGTAGAATTTCGAAGGGGTTACATGGAACTCTGGCTGGTTGGAGGAAAAGGAAGAGAGAGGAATTCTCTAAGACGTATTTCTAAAGATCTCACAACACATAAATTATCAAAAAAAAAAAAAAAAAAAACAAGTAGAAAAAAGGGAAGCCTGGCAAGCCATCTCATTGGCATTTATTCTTACATGGACGTATATGCCCATATTTCGACAAAGTATATAGCTCATAATTGCATGTTTAGGGAGATTTTTTCCATTTTTGTGTTAGTATTTGAACATGCTATGCATGCCTCGCCTTGCAAGGTATGAAGCAATTGCGTTATGGGTATATTAAAAGTGGAAGTGATGGTCATTTTTCAAGATGGCCGATAATTTTCCCGCCAAAATCACTTTTGCATTCTGATTGCTGTGGTCAGACCGGCATTCGTGATGGGGAGATCTTTATTTAGCAAATTAATCGGAGAAGTATTTATTCAAACTCAGTGAGTCAATGGTTGCCGGTTTTTGCCCCCCGGGGGCACTCCCTATGCGAAGTGATAGTGAATGGGTATATGTGCCTCGGCCAGGTGAAAAATAGGGTCCTTTCGGGTCCTTTCAGATAAAAAATGTACCCAAAAATACGGGATCATCGGTATACAAGCTGAATAAAAATGGGGTTATCAAGTATGAACTTTAAGAAGGGGGGGCCATAATGTAAAACAGGAATACTCTTTTCCAGAGTTTGACATGAAATAGAAAATGTGCCCAGTGATGAGGGTATGATTAACGACAGACAAACTTTTTCGCGGATCGGGATACTATGAACTCCTTTTTTCCAATGTGGGGCGTAAAAAAATCTTGCTGACAAGTTCAACCAAACACATATGCAAAGCAACTTCAAACCCGACAAAAAATACACTAGTAATTTAATTTTGTTCGTATCAAAGAAAATGAGGTTTGTAAAACTCCGGAACAAACTTGGATGAAAAAAAGAAAGCAACCGGACTTGACGGGGTCGGTAGCAAGATTCTAAAAGCAGGGGCTGGACCCCTTGCTTCACCCATCACCAAGCTTTTTAATTTCAGCTTATCAACAGGCCAAGTACCTCAACAGTGGAAAACAAGCAAGGTCACACCTATAGGTCAAAGGACGTCACGTTCCGATGTAAATTAATAACGTCCAATATCTGTTATCCCAATTGCCATGAAAAATATTTGAAAGGCTTGTGCATAATCAACTTTACTCATAACTAAATAAAAACATCTCCTGTCTTCTAACCAATCTGGTTTCAGACCCAAACATTCTACATCAACCAACACTGATAGAGGTGGTACGATTATATCCTTAAGAACATCGACTCTGGTAACTGTCGGAGCATATTATAGACTTAAAAGGCCCTTCGACGCAGTGAATCACGCATCTTGATTAGGTAAACTCAGTGTGTTTGGAATTAATGGTCTGGAAAATGGATTGGTTTAAATCATACTTGGTAATAGTATATCCAGGCAACAAAAGTTGGACATGTACTTTTCAACCTTGCCAGCAGTAAACTTTGAGTTCCCACAGGCGTCTATAATGGTCCTCTTCTATTCACGATTACATAAACGACCTACCGACAGTCGTCTCTAATGCACAAAAAACAACCTTTATGCTGACGACACTGCAGTGTTGCAGCATCAAACAATGTCGCATGCAATCAATGTCACTCTCAATGCAGATCTGGCTAAAATTACATTGTGGATGGAAGAGAATCAGTTAACCTTGAATGCCACAAAAACTAAGCTATGCATTTGCTCATACAAAAACTGAAAAAGGCCACCAACCTTCGTTTGTATTTGAAAAACACCCAGCTTGAAAATGTTGACGTGCAATATAAATCCCTTGGGCTAACTCTTGACCAATCTTTGAAATGGGCCACTCTATAAAAACTATTTGCCTCACTGTTTTAATTATAGGGTTATTTATCGTATCATGCGATTGGCTGTCAGTACACGATATGAATATCATCTATAAAGCCCTTGTACTTTCCAGGTTAAACTATTGTGATATTGTGTGGGGAAATTGCAACCAAATGTTATATGTCACAGGTGGAACGTCCTGCAAAACCGGGCAGGGGTAGGGCCATCCTTTAAAGTCCCTGTCAGAAACCCATCTTTACTTATCAGAGAAAAGCTTGGGTGGAAGGGCTCTTGGTGAGCGTAGAAAAGACAATCTGTGCTTACCGTTTCAAATTGCTTATTAGGTCCTTGTCCCAGAATGCACTTATCTTATTTTACTGTTATAAAATACTGGCATAGTCACAAGACTCGCGTAGTTCTCAAGGCAAATATTGCCCTTACATTCACACCCGACTGATCATGTAGACGTTCTTTCTATTTCGGGGGCCAAAGCTTGGAATTCTATAACTGCAAACATAAAATGTCCGCTTCCAGAGAGGTGTGTCCTTTTTTAAAAATCGTACCAATTTGAAAAGTGATGTTTAGTATAATGTTATTTTTGGTTTCTTCTACTATCTTAGGTTCTTCATGTTAACATTAAATTGTCTTAAATCTATTTTTTTCCAATTTTGTTCTTGCATTTGTTACCCATGTTTAGGGTGTTTTTAATTATGTTTGTTTTTTTTTTTTTTTTTTTAATTTTTTAGGTTTTTTCTTTTTTTAAATTTGTTAAATTTATTAATTTTTGATTTTATTACCTTTATTTTTATTCTCAGCTCACGATTTATTAAAAACAGGATTTCTAAAAAACCGATTAATCATAGGATGATTTTTGGGAATTATTGTTGCAATAACTACTCATTACTTTCTGCTTGCCTGTTATTTATATTAATGTATTTCAAATGATTTCTTTCTTCTTTTCTTCCACTTTATATTATTATGCGCCTTGATAAACATTATTTTGCTTGGTTCTTCTCACTTTGGTGGTAATATAAGTAGTGTAGATTATTTTTTACTCTTTTCAATTTTTAATGTTTAACTTGTAATTATATGAATATTATATGTGTATGTTAATAATTTAAGATGTACCCCGCCTGGCCTTATGGAAGAACAGAGCATATCTTGTATCGTCCACTGAATACGTTACCCAGTTTAAAAAGAATAAACAAACAAACAACAACAACAAACTGAAATTATACCATTGTTAAATATGTGCACGTAGGCTGCGAAATTTTGAATTTGGGTGTTCAAATTCTTTAAAAATACATCGGTCCCTCGGACCGCTTGTGTCACCTGCCGTTGCGGTTCCGTGAAGATAGGCCTCCACATACCTTTGACCTTGGCATGTGACCTTGTGACCTCATCACAAATGGGGGGATTCCATGCTGCATCTTGTGACCCAATTTTGGTTTTAATATCCATTAAGTATGTGAATATTACAGCAGTTTTAAACATCGGTACCATTTGAAAAGTGATTGTTTAGTATAAATGTTATTTTTGTTTCTTCTCGTATCTTAGGTGTCTTAATGTTTAACAATTAAATTGTCTGAATCTATTTTTAATTTCAATTTTGTTCTTGCATTTGTTACCCATGTTAGGGTGTTTTACATTAATGTTTTTAAGTCTCTCTTGGGGTCTGGTACCCTACAAAGTTTACCTTGGTAATTATAAATTTGTGTAAAGAAGTTACTATTCTTGCCAATTTACTCATGTTTTTACTCCTTGTCAGTATTGAATGAATTTACTATTATTTGATTAATCCATGAATTTATTTAATTATTGTTGCCATAACTACTCATTACTTTTCATTACTTTCTGCTTGCCTGTTATTTATATATGTATTTCAAAATGATTTTTCACTTTATATTATTATGCTTCCTGTGCTATAACATTCTTTTGCTTTGGTTTCTCACTTTGGTGGTAATATAAGTAGTTAAGATTATTTTTTACTCTTTTCAATTTTATGTTTAACTTGAATTATATGATATTATATTTGTATGTTATAATTTAAGATGTACCCTGGGCCTTATGGAAGAACAGAGCATATCTTGTATCGTTCCACTGAATAGTTTACCATTTAAGAAGAAATAAAACAAACAAACAACAAACAATGAAATTAATACAATTGTAAAAATGTGCAAGTAGCCTGCAAAATTTTGAATTGGGTGTTCCAAATTTCCTTTTAAAAATACATCGGTCCTCGGCCAAACCGCTTGTGTCCCTGCCGTTGCGGTTCGTGAATGATAGGCCTAACATGACCTTGAACCTTGGCAATGGACCTTTGACCTCATCAACAAATGGGGGATGCCATGCTGCACTTGTGACCAATTTTGGTTTATATCCTTGAAGTATGTGGATATTACAGGCAAATGTTAAGCCCTTTTTACAACGACATCAACAAACAACGACAGTAAAATCAAACAACAGACATCAACATTGGAGGACAAGTGGATCCCTATGTGGTCTTCCTGCCTTAGAACAGGCTACACAAAAGGATAATTTTATGCAACTTGTGATACAAGTGGATGCAGGAAAGAAGAAATGGGGTCCTTGATATGTGAACATTTTAAAAATGGGGTCATTTGGTACTATCCGGGTAATAGTAGGACAGCAGAATAAAAAGGCGGTTACGCATTCTGGACGTCACCAAATTCATCATCTCACAGACCTTGACTACGCAGCTGTAACAGAGGATTGATAATGTGCTGCACAAGATCTACTACAAAGCATCATTTGAGAATGCTGGCAGATAATGCAGCCTACAATCTAAATGCCAAAGATCGGAAGAGAACTTGACCAGTCAAGAGGAAGATAATCATCAACCGATATGACTACACCGGTACCCACTCAGAAAGTTTAGACCCTCAAGCACCTCGTTCCTATGTTGGACAGCAAGAATGACTCAAGAGTTAAAGGGCCGTGGCCTGGTCGCTAATCGCATCGTCCCCATACTCCAAGATGTTTACCGGAAAAGTGGTCAACATTTTGGTATTGAAGAAAGTTACATTTTTTCTTTCTTATTTACCCTGTAAATCTTAGCGCTAACGGATTTGGTTTGGTAGTTATGAGTGGACAATGTACCCCATTTTGTCGACGATAGGGATTTTACAATATAGGGCTAAAAACATCAGGTTTTTAGCTCTCCATGTGAAAACCGGTAAAATAATCAGCGCAAACCTCTACAGATGGGGTTTAGGGGTGAAGACCATTCCATCAATATGGAAAACTTTATTTACTTAAATTGGGTCGTCCCCTTCAAAATTTTATAATAACAAAATAGCAAAATGGCACATGCGGGCCCTTCTCTGGCAAAACTACGTATCTCAAAAATCGCCTTTTGAGATATTTAACCTTAAAGTTTACCCGTTTGCATTTTTCTTATACATTAAAAAAATAACCGAATTGAATACCTTTAATATATTTATCATATCATTTCTGTATATCCATCAATTTTAGGTTAATGATTAACCTTTCAGAATTACAACACACAATTTGTCAAGTTACGATTTTTGCCATAAAAATTTAGGAAAAAACAGTTATGGCAAAATACACAATCATGCTTTATTTCAATGGCTGAACACAAAAATACTTACAAAAGAAATATAATTTATTGATATGTTTGTTACAAACATATTTATATTGATCTTACGCTTTTTAGTTTGATCTGAGCATCTGTAGTCCCTTTAATTTGTATAGCAAAAGAACGGCACTCATAGAATATTTTTATATGGCAAAACTACGTATCTCTGAGTACGACGTCAGTTTTGCCATGAAATAATACGGCGATTTTGAGAGAATGACACGTAACTAAGATATAACTCAGTTTTGCCGGAAAAATACCTAAAAAATGGTAAAACAGCACCGACTTAGGATGTGCTATCTCAGAAAGGAAGCATTTCTGGCATCTAAGACTTTTGTGAAATGAAAGCAGCGCCCCCATACCAAATTGCCCAGAAATAACTTTATCTCAAAAAGTCAATTTCGGTTTACAACGTACGTTCTGCCATAAAAGGGCCGCATCGGTTTTGTGCAAATTAGCATGTCTTGCCATGCTTCCCTTTTTTTTCTATCTTTTGATATGTTGTTTCTGGATGGTTTTACCGCTAGTTACAGCAAGAAAAACCTTCTGTAGGCAATTTTTGTCCAGGTCCTACCGTAGATTGAGTGGACATTGGGCTTCTATCTTCTACTGTGCGTTTAAATTAACTTTGACCATATCTTTCATAATTTTTCTCGAAAGGAGCAAACGTGAACAAAAAATCATGAAAGAAAGTTTGTTTGGGCAGACTGTGTAACCTAACATCTTTGGCAGAAACAAAACTTAAACTTACAGTAACTTGAGCGTAAC
>JAMKCH010033110.1:0-55061 GCA_023653785.1 Ophioderma brevispina
CAAATGAAGCAAGGTTAATATGAAATATCCATTACACAAATCATGGTTGATGGTGGCATTGAACCTAGAGTTGTGTATACTTATAATAGCACATAAGAGAAATAATGCTCCAGAGCATTTATTTAATCATAATACCATAAAACACCAACTCATTCATTCCCTAACACAAATGCTCCAGGGGTATTAGTAGCTGATGACATCAATGTCATTTACTATAGTGCACCTTGCTTTTGAGACCCTGATTTGCAGCCACAAAATTAGGAGGAGGGGGACAGAAGAGATGCATCTGACTTAAATGTACACTCTAGATCAGATGCCTACTATGAAACCGGACACGCATTGGTGAGCTTGGTGTTATTGCTCAAAGTAATCAAAAACTACGAGAACACATTTTACATGGAATTATCACGGTGACTGATCTAAGTAAGTATTATGCATAATGTGGTCTCTACTTGATATGAGAGCCTGACACTCAAACACCAAGTTTTGTGGGAAAAAAACTTGTGGTTTTGATGATAGATGTGATAAGCATACTGCAATGCCCAATAGATAATTGTACAAATATTAACCATTAAAAACAGAAGTTTTGCTATATATTAGAAGAGAAGAAAGTCTCTGGAGGCGAAAATTTCAGGACAATGAGAAAAATATGCGTCTTTCTACCAGTTATAACAAGAATTACATAGTGCATAATTGAGATGGCACCCACACATGTGGTTTAATCACAATTTTTCGATATGCAAATGAGCTCATTAATATCATAAACCTATGTAAAAAGTATACAGCACATGACCTAATCATGTTCCATCACCATGCCATGTTAGAAGTTCATTGACTATTTGGTTTAGTCTGTAGAAGTGGATTAATTTTCTTGCAAATATTGCACATGAGCTCATTACTATTAATAACCTGTCCAAAAAATTACAGTACATGACCTTGTCGTGTTCTATCACCGTGCCATGTTAGAAGTTCATTAAGTAAGCAATTAGTCTGTAGAGTGGACTGTGCCATCTACACAGGAGATTTTGGCCATTCTGGCCACAGATGGGTAGTTGCACAGTGTGCCCATTCTGGCATCTGCACAGTGTGGGGCTGGAGAATGGAGACACAGCGTTGGCGCCAGAATTGTTTAGGCACATTGGGGCCAGAGTGGCAGCCAGCTGTGGCCCCACAAGGGCTGTTCAATGAGTAATTGCCAATATGGCCTCAGTGGAATTGCCAATCGGGCCATAGTTGGCTGCCACTCTGGCCCCAGTGTGTCTCCATAGCAATGAATGATTTTGAACCAAAATCATGCTTGGTCCGGTATTTTGCTTCCATATGTTAAGAGGTTGTTAAAATGTTGGCTGGTTCCCATTATCATAATACGATATTGGTAAAAGAGGTCAATTCATCATCTTTTGCGCATTCTGTGGGATGGTTCTGGATGGTTCTAGGTGTTTTTTGGCTCCTTTGTGTATTAGCATTGGTTATTGGGCATTGTCTGGAACCCCAATTAGCATTTTGGTTAAAAATGGTCAAAATCATGATTTTTAAACAAAAGTGGACACTGGATGGTTCCAGATGGATTCTGGATGGTTCCCGGGGTTTTCGGTTCCTTTGCATTTACTAGGGTTGTGAGCTTGGTCTGGACCCCATTCAACTATTTTTGGCTCAAAATGGTCAAATGATGATTTTTAAACAAAAGTGGACCACTTTGGATAGTTCCCAGATGGTTTCTGGATGTTTCCCGGTGTTTTCGGCTCCTTGGTGTATTAATGGTTGTTGAGCAGTGTCTGAAACCATAATTAGCATTTTGGTTTCAAAAGGTCAAAAATCATGATTTTTAAACAAAAGTCGACACTTTGGATGGAGTTCCAGAAGATTTCTGGATGGTTCCCGGTGTTTTGGTTCCTTTGCATGATAATGGTTGTTGCGCTTGTTCTGGAAACCCGATTCAACTATTTGGCTCAAAATGGTCACAATTTATGATTTGTTAAAACAAAAGTGGACAATTTGATAGTTCCCAAGATGGTTGCTGGGATGGTTCCCGGTGTGTTTTCGGCTACTTTGTGTATTAATGGTTTGGAGCGTGTTCCTGGAACCCAATTGGCATATTTGGTTCAAAATTCTCAAAATCATGATTTTTTTCAACAAAAGTGGATACTATTGGGTGGTTCCCAGAAGCTTCTGATGGTTCCCGGTGTTTTTTGGTTCCTTTGCGTATTAATGGTGTTTGAGCTTTGTCTGGAACCCGATTCAAACTGTGGCGCAAAATGGTCACAATTATGATTTTTAAACAAAAGTGGACACGTGGAGTTAGTTCCCAGATGGTTTAGGTTGGTTCCCGTGTTTCAGCTCCTTTGTGTATCAATGGTTTTGTTTGTTGAGCAGTGTCTGGAGGAACCCAGTATCATTTGGTTCCAAAAATGCGCAAATCATGGATTTTTCAACAAAAGTGGATTACTTTGGGTGTTTGGTTCCCAGAAGATTTCTGGATGAGTCCGGTGTTTTGGTTCCTTTTGGTTTTAATGGTTGTTGAGCTTTGTTGGAACCCGATTAAAAATATTTTGGCTCAAACTGGTCACAATTTATGATGTTGAAACAAAATGGGGCACTTGGCTAGTTCACAGATGGTTTCTGGATGGTTCCCGGTGTTTCGGCACTCCTTTGTGTATAATGGTGTGAGCATTGTCTGGAACCAAATTAGCATTTGGCATTCAAAAATGGTCAAAATCATGTGATTTTTAAACAAAAGTGGACACTTGGAGTGGTTCCCAGAAGATTTATGGATGGTTCCCGGTGTTTTCGGTTCCTTGTGTATCAGTGGGTTTTTGAGCAGTGCCTGGAAACTCGATCAATATTTAGTTCCAAAAATAGTTCAAAAATTATGATTTTTAAACAGAACTGGACACCTTTTGATGGTTCCCAGTGGGTTTCGATGGTTTCAGGTGTTTTCGGTCCTTGCGTATTAATGGGGGTTGAGCTTTGTTCTGGAAAACGATTCAACTATTTGTGTTAAATTATGATTTTAACAAAAACGGACACTTTGGATGGTTCCCAGATGGTTCTGGATGGTTCACGGTGTTTCGGGCCTGCTTTGTGTAGTAATGGTTGTTGGCATTGTTCTGACCAAATTTAGCATTTTGGTTTAATGTCTTTACAATGATAAAATTATGATTTTTTAACAAAAGAGGACACTTTGGATGGTGTTCCCAGATTTTGGATGGTTCCCGGTTGTTTTCTGGTTCCTGAAACCCAATTCAACTACTTTTAGTTCAAAAAAGTCACATCAAATACTTTAGTTAAAAAATAGTACAAATTATGATTTTGAAAAGAAGTGGACACATGGGTGGTTACAGTGGTTCGGGGATGGGTTGATAGCGTTTTACGGATCTGTGGAGTAGGCCTAATGGTTTTTGAGCATTGTGTGGAACCTGATGCAACTATTTGAATTAAATTTATGATTTTTAAACCAAAAAGTGGACACTTGAGATTGGTCCCAGAGGGTTACTGATGGTTCCGGGGTTTCGGCTCTTTGTGTATTAATGGGTGATTGAACAGAGCGTGGAATCCGATTCAGCTATTTTGGTTCAAAGTGTCCAAAATTATGATTTTAAAAATAAGGGACACTTTGGATGGTCAGCTTTTTCTGGTGGTCCTGGTGTGTTGGGCTCCATTGTGGAATTCAATGGTTGGCGATCATTTCCCACAAACCCCAAATGGCTATTTTGGTCCTTCCAAAATGTCAAAATTAGGATTTTTAAGCAAAAGTGGAATTTGGACCGATTCTCAGATGGCTTTTAGTGGTTCCCTGTGTTTTCTGCTCCTTTGTGTATCAATTGTTTGTTGATCCTTGCCGGAACCTCCAATCGGCGATTTCGGTCCAAGTATAAAAAATAACGATTTTTAAAAATGTGACACAATTGGATGTTACCAGATGGTTAATGGATGGTTCTCGGCGTTTTCTGCTCCTATGTGTATTGATGGTGTTGATCATTGCCTGAAACCAAATTGGATATTTTGGTTCCAAAAATGGTCAAAATATTTATTTTTAAACAAAAGTGGACACTTGGATGTTTCCCGTTTTTGTCGGCTACTTTGCTGTATCAATGAAATGGTATATTGGATATGAACCCCCTTAAATTGGCATTTTGTCCAAAGTGGATCGAACAAAAATAACGATTCATTATCAAACACAAGTGCGTCGACAAGAACACAAAGAACCCCAATTTTTGCCTCAATGTGTTGACCAGAACCGGTGTGTACAGGGAAAGCATAAGCATCCAGTTTCTCCAATTTTGCCCAAAAATTGCTAGAATAAAAACAAAATAAAAGACAACAACACATAAATTGTTCAAGAGGCAAGCTGTTACTTGATTTGACAGGCATATGCGATCAATGAAGACGCGCAGAGTGCATATCCTGGTGCGTAAACAGGCCGCTAAGAAATAAGCGTCTGAGATTCGTTTTTTGCGTGCGTCCGACAAGAACACAAAGAACCCCAATTTTTGCCTCATTGGTGACAGAAAACGTGTACAGGAAAAGGCATAAGGCATCCAGTTTCTCCAGTCTATTTATCCAGTCTATGGACTTCAATGCAATTTTACGCTGATAAATTTGAAGCAAGTTACATTAATGTGCGCTCTTGTGCGCAAATTGACAACGATAATTACGAGTTTAGTCTAGGGGCAATAACCGCCGCAAATTTGTAAATTTGCTCTTCCATATTGCTGTTATTTTGCCTTCAAACGTCAATATAAAGATCATTTCCAAAAATGGAAATAAAGAATAACTATTATAAGGCAACTACTTGACTAATACGCATTTTTGACCAAAGATAAAATAACAGGGCGCACTGCAGAAAGTGCGGGTAATTTCGCGTATTACCGCCATATGCGTCTGTGCCTTGCGGCGCGAGCGAGCAAAAGTTGGAAGTGATGGAGCGCACCAGGAACGCCTTGATGCATTAATTCGATGATGCATCGATTCGATGAACGCATACCCATGGTAATTTGTATCCCAATTGTAAACATAATGGCTGCGCACGTGAGTTGCTTTCGCCAAAACAGCAGGAGAATTGGGGATTTTAATTTCACATTTGACCCTCATAAATTGTTGGATTGTGGAGTGTGCAAGAATAAGAGATGAAACGGCCTGTGTTTTGGAAGAAGACTAGATTTTGGAGCGAAACAACGGGGACATTTGGACAAATGCAATTTTCCCGGTGTTCACTTTCGGCGATAATTCTTGATTTGGTCCCCAGTTATGACAAAAATTCCAGATCAGCAACAGGTAAGAAATGATATGCATCGTATGGAGCATATCAAAATCTAGGGTCGGTATTTTTTAGTTTTTAATTTTTTGTTAAAATTAAGGATTTATGTCAACTTGGAACAAATCTTTGCATTGTCCAAAATGACGCACGCAGATTTTTGCTCTTTTGGCAGTAATTTGAAAAATAGTGCGAATTTGAAAAAAACGGGAAATACGACCCTACAATAGGATCTGGAATAAAAAAACGAACCAAGTCACATTTTTATAACATTCTATATTTTTTTAAAGGGAACCCAAAAAAAAATGAGGTGAAAAATCACTATTTTTCATTGATTTTCTAAAAAATAATATTTTTGGGAAAAAAAAGATTATATATTTGGATTCCTGAAGCTTATTGCCGTCTCAAATATGGTACGTTTATATGTTGGAAACAATAATTAAGAGATAGGCAAACAAAACAGTTCCTTAATGCTTAACACACCCTCTTAAGGACAGTGTCAACTTGAGTTTCCCGAGTATCTATTTTGGTTTGAACTTTGCAACTATTTGATTTATTGTGTGTACAAGTATGCATTCTAGAAAGAAAATTGGACAATGAATTCGACAGGTGGATCAAATTAAAGGTACCTTCCATATTTAAACTAGTTTTCATGATTACAAAATATTTTCATTCGGCGACGAAAATAAACAAACCCTGTTTTACGGGGCCGGCCGAACCTGATTTTTCAGTTTTGCAGATTTTTTCTTTTTTGAGTTTTCAAAAAATCACTCAAATCAGACTGTTAGCGATTTTGCAATTTTTTAAAGAAAATTGGGTTTTGTAAAAAAAATTCCATTTTTCTCTGATTTTTCAGATTTGGGGCTATTTTAGGCCCAATTTTAATGAGCTCCAGAAAAGAAAAAAATTAAGAAGACAAAAATGCGCCCGACCGAACTGACCCTACTCGAAAGGTACGATAGCCAGAAAACAGGGTTTTCTTTTTTCGCGCTTACCTTAAATTTTACACTTTTAAACAATGATAAATTGACTGACGATAGCCATCGTACACAAGTGTAAAAAAAAAGTGAATGAAAAAAAAGAAAAAAAAATAAAAAAAGTTTGAATGATTGTTGAAATGATTGGTTTGAATGATTGTTTGAATGATTGTTTGAACGATTTTTTGAATGCGCCAGTCGATCCGGCCCGGGTGGTCAGTTTCACAATGTTCAGTCATGGGGGAAATGGTAAAGTTCTTAGTGGTAGTAAGTTAAAGTAAACCAGCAAAGTTGTGATAACCCGTAATAATGAAGTCACAATTTGACCCCCCCTAGCTTACTGGAACACTTGTTGATGAGCTATTTTCACTGACCAAAGCCGTCGCGTCGTTCACTGCACGGGTCACTGCCATTAACTTCAATGCACCTGTTATGTCAAATTTGCAATTTAGGGACCTACTCAAAATTAGGAAAATAAAGAGTTTTTTTTCACAAAGGACTTTTGTTATTTTCAAAACAGATCATTAATGAACAAATCAGAAGAAATTTCAGAAAGAAATAATGAAACCAACTGAGGAAATGTGAAATAAAATAAATAATGCAGTAAATAAGCCTAGGCATGTTATAACATAAGATAAAATGCATATTTTTAAATATAGAAATAAAATCAAAATCACAACTTCATGTTGGAGAAACAAAATCGGCGATCGTGCTTTCCAAGCTGCAGAACCAAGGACTGTGGAACTGCCTCCCGCGTAACATAAGGGAGGCATGCTCAGTAACAAGCTTTCCAAAAACTCTTCAAAATCGCATATTATGCTTATTAATTCTTGCTTTATATTTTGTTTCTGTTTTGTGTTCATTGCATAATGCGCCTTGATCTCATAGTAAAGGCGCTATCTTAAATCATGTATGTATGTATGTATTGTATGTATGTAGTATGTATGTATGTAGTAGAGAAATTTTATCTATTAGAGGGGAAATTTTTAGAGAAAATTTCTTATATAGAGGAATTTGGAAATGTGAGGACGTTTTAAGAGTCCTCACACATTTTTTCTATCATATATAGTAGTAAAAACCTCTATATATCAAGATTACCGTTTATTCCGTTATAGTGTTTTAAGGACAGTTATATAGAGAAATTAATAGACAGTTATATAGAGTTTTAAGAAAGTTATATAGAGAAATTTTACTGTTTTAAGAACAGTTATATAGAGAAAATTCTCGTGATTTAAGAAAGTTATATAGTCCAGAGTGGATTAATTGTAAGACACAAACAACATGTTTGAGTAAGTAATCATGGCTCGAACTAAACAACATTGCCTCTAAACTTGAGATTTTCTTAAGTAAGGTGAATGAAGATTATGCCATAAAGGCTGTGACGATATCATAACGTGTCATAAAAAGCATTACCATTTTATTATAGAAAGGAAGACAGAATTGGAACTGAAGAAACCCGGAAGAACTTGAATCAATCAGGGAAGACTTGCTGAACTCGAGAAGACAGACTTATACGTGTTCAATGGAACACCTTGAAGAACGGTGACTTAAGTGATGACGTCATCAAGTTCATCAATAAGGCGAGGCTACAGATCGCTGAAACTAAATCCTTGCTTCATGTCATGTATCCTCAAGTTAGCATGCCTTGCCCTCTCGTAATAATCCTTAGACACAATTTGCATTTGCAAATGGCTGCATGCAATTTCAGGATAATTATATTGCGAGGGCATCAACAGATGGTAAAAAACTCTTGACAAAAAGAGAATATGAAATTACAACACTTCTATGACTATTTACCCGAAAGACCATTCGAGTGATCTTATCACAAATGACGATGGGGAGATTCAATGTGTCAATATATTCAGGTCATACAAGCAAGAAAACCCGATCTTTTTCTCATTGATTACGAGAATATGAAGTGTCCTTTATGTTGAAATATCTTGTCCCTTTGACGCTTTCATGAGGATGTTATAAGGGTAAATTCAACAAGTATTCAGGCCCCTTCAATCTGCTTACTATTTTGCGGATTTAGCTGCAAAATCACGTCTGTGAGCGGATCCACTCGGTCATGTACATTACGATTTCGTCGGGGATGAAAATCCTTGTCTCCCCAACGCGTTGTAAAGTGTGCCAAGATTGCTCTGTTAGCGTAATGATTGGCACAAATCTAATATGGAAAAATCCAGACACAAACTCACCAGAGAAAATTATTTTTTTGCAGCTTGCTCGACCGTTTAATGGAATATCATGTTGATTCATCCCCCCCCTTAATTATTCAATGTAATGTGTTTGCCGCTTCGGTGGACTCATGTATGATTATGTCATTGAATAAGATTGAAATATGTATGTAGAGAAATTTCTATCTATTAGAGGACATTTTAGAGAAATTTCTATCATTAGGGACATTTTGGAAGTGAGGACATTTTTAGAGTCCTCACATTTTTTCTATCTATATATAAGTAGTAAAAACCTCTATATCAAGATTACAGTTATTCCGTTATAGTGTTTTAAGGCAGTTATATAGAGAAATTAGAACGTTATATAGAGTTTTAAGACAGTTATAAGAAATTTTACTGTTTTAGACAGTTATATAGAGAAATTTCTAGATTTAAGACCGTTATATAGAGAAATATTATTCGAAATTTAAGACAGGTATATAGAGAAAATTGCTAGGTTTAGACAGATATATAGAAGAAATTCTAGTGTAAAAAAGAGGTCTTAACGGAAAAAACCTAATATTAGGATATAGAGTCCTATCTTATATAGAAAAATCACTATAGATGTATGTATGTACGTATGGAGAGAAATTTCTATCTATTAGAGGAACATTTTTAGGAAATTTCTATCTATTAGAGGACATTTTGAAAGTGAGGACATTTTTAGAGTCCCCACATTTTTTCTACTAGATCTAGTAGTAAAAACCTCTATATATCAGGATTACGGTTTATTCCGGTTTATAGGTGTTTTAAGGCCAGTTATGATAGAGAATTAAGACAGTTATATAGAGTTTTAAGACAGTTATATAGAGAATTTACTGTTTAAGACAGTTATATAGAAAGAAATTTATAGATTTAAGACAGTTATATAGAGAAATATATAGTATTTAAGACAGGTATATAGGAAATTTAGTATTTAAAGACAGTTATATAGAGAAATTCTTCTAGTTTAAAAGAGTTCCTATAACGGAATAACCTATATATTATAGATATCGAGTCTCTCTTATATAGAAAAAAAATCACTATTATGTATGTAATGTATGTATGTATGGTAGTATGTATAAAATTTTCTATCTATTAGAGGACAGTTTTAGAGAAAAATTTTTCTATCATTAGAGGACATTTTGGGAAATGTGAGGACATTTTTAGAGTCCTCACATTTTTTCTATCTATATATAGTAGTAAAAACAAACCTCTATCATCAAGATACGTTTATATTCCTTTTGTTTGAAGACAGTTATATAGAAGAACTTAGACAGTTGTTTAATATAGAGTTTTAAGACATTTATATAGAGAAATTTTTACTGTTTTAAGACAGTTATATAGAGAAATTTCTACTATTTAAGACAGTTATGTAGAGAAATGTCTAGTTTTGAAAGAGTTCATACAGGAATAAACCTATATATTAGAGATATAGAGTCCTCTCTGTATATAGGAACAAATCCTAGAGATGTATGTATGTATGTATCTTATGAATGAATGAATTAATTATTACTGAATGAATGAATGAATGAATGAATGATGAACTGAAGAAGAATGATGATGAATGAATGAAGAATGATGAATGAATGCAATGATGAATGCATGGATGATGAATTAACAACGCGTATCAGAGGTGTTGGTCTTAGACGCCTATATTGTTGTTTGTGATATTCAACGTACAAGAGATCCAGGGGAAGGTCGAATTATTTGGGCCTCTAGTCCTATATGAATTACTATTATGACCAAATATTGAGGTGCCTCAAAAATCTCTCTCGTCGCGCCCTATTTGTGGCAAAGCTAACCGTATCTCAAAAATCTCCTTTGAGATATTTAGCTTTAAAGTTCGTCCATTTGCATTTTCTTATACATTAAAATTATTAGATTGAATACATTATATATTTAATCACTTTCTGTTTAATCCTCAATTTTGAGGTTAATGAATCAACCATTTTCAGAATTACAACACATTTGTCAAGTTACGTAGTTTTTTGCCATAAAATTAAGGGAAAATCTGTTATGGCAAAATACACATGCTATAAATTTCAATGGCTGAACACAAAAATCACTTAGACAAAGAATTAAGTCCTTTAATATGTGGTGTTTATAACCATGTTTTTATCTTACCCTCTGTTAGTTTGATCTTACCCTCTATAGTCCCCCATCTTAACCCTCTAAGTCCCCTTAATTGTAGAGGCAAAACGCTGGCACTCATAGAAGTTTTTTATGGCAAACACGTTTCTCAAGTTACGTATAGAGCATCCCCCAGAACATTTTGTTTATAATGATTAGGTCCCAATATCTGACCAACTGAAATGTATAGGGCTTCACACTGAAATGACAGAAATGTGAGTCGTCTGCCGGGTCCCAACAAAAGTTTGGTCCTGGTGGACCACCCAAAGAGCAAAAATTGGTGCTACATCGATGAAGAGGTACCATTAACTCCACACCATTGTGAGCCCACTGCCACGCCCATATCATTCAGCACAAACGACAGACATTTCACACCGTTGGACAGGTCCGCCAACCCCCAAAGTGCCCCCGCCAAATGGGCTAGCTGAGATTAGGCGAGGTACCACTTAGAACTAATGTCAAATTACCAAGTTGTGTTTGTTTGGAATACCAAATGGGTAATACCAGACAATTGACTGTTGCACTACTACGGTACCAGACACTTCAAATATGCCGCCCTAGACACTGTTATCCAATGTGGCTAGCCTAGATATTGGGGGGTACCAACATGCTAATTTAGAATATCTTTATCACCCTCAAGGAAATAAATGACTTATTGAACAGACCATACCGATGTCGTAGACCTAATCACAGCCCGTAATAGCATTGGGATGGGATGGCGGGGCCGCAATCCCCCCCCCCCCAATTTCACCAAAAAAAAATTAGAAGAATGCCCAAATTTAGAGTCTTTGAAAGAAATTCACAATATCTAACAATTTTGGGTGGGTGGGGTTAGGTTCCCCTTTTACCTAAAAAGTTTCCGCACCCCCCCCAATAAATCCATATTCAGTCAATATTTAAATTGATTGACAATTTAATATTTTCTTTCGTGAATTCTTCAAAAAAAACATTTTGTATGTAAGCAGAGGCCCTTTTATTGTAATTAAGGTGTTGACACAACACGTGATTTTTTGTTTATTTCAGACTCTGAAGAAAATTGTAACACTATGTATGTAATTTATTAAATATTGACTGAATCCAACCTATCAAAATAACCATATTTTGGTGAACAAATCAATTACATCTTAATAACAAAAGTGATTCTTTTTTTTTCAGATTCTTCACTAAGCACAACAATATCAACGTATTGACTGAATTAAGATTTTTGAATAATAATTAAAGTGACAGGAGGAGATTTTTGTAGGATACAAGTTTCTCTCAAATTGCTCTTGATCATTTGACAACCACCATACCGAGAAAACGTTTCACAGATTTATTGGACGATACAGACAAAGCAAAACCACACACCTTGCTTGAACATGCCTAGCCTAAATCGTCCGCTATAGAACAGCTTTGAATTTCTGTCGTGCAGAACACACATAATCTTATTACATAAAGTCAAATATTACACCAAATTCAAAAAAACAAAATACATTTGTAATCATTCTAAATATGCCCAAAACGATGGGTTCAAAAAAATGAGGGCGCTTTTTCTCTCCTCTGTTGTATTTAACGACATAGTTTCTAAATGGCAATTTTTTTATTGCTCACATGTGCTCGTAAGGGATCGTGATCGAGCAAAACCTGTTTTTTTCTTTTGAAATTTTTTCAACAACTCCACCCCCCCCTCCCACCCCCCCCCCCCCCAAAAAATCAAAGAAATTTATGGCCACTGGATATGAAACATTTTGTTTAGTATTTTCAATATTCAATATACCAGTATTTTTGATGAAATATGCCGAATTGTCAAAAAAGAGATTTTTTTTTATGATTTCTAATAAATTCAAGTCTTTGAATTACATTTCTACATATTTAGATTTGACAACTTGATATTGCGGTGTAATTTCCTGGGTAATTTTCAGATGTGCAAAAAATAGTAATTTTTTTATGCAATCGCAATCTTTATTGCAACTCCAGAAATTACACAACAATATCAAGTAATTGTTCAGGATCTAAATATTATAATGCACTTAAAAAACTATTCGTACCAAATTTACTGAACGCATTAAAAAACAACGAACCGAATATCTACTATGAGTTTTATTTGATCTATATCAGATCCACAGCGCAAATATTTGAGAACCTTCGGTTTGTGATTTTCTGGATTGTTTATTCCTCACATTTTAGCAAAGGGAATGAAGAATACCTACCAGGGCTAGGATATGCCATCAAAGGGAATGGTGGGGTGTCATTGCAACCTTATAATAATTGTATTGGTACATGTTCAATTATTATGCATATAATATGGGCTCATGGCTCTATAAAACTATGTTAAATAAACTAGTAATTTCCCAACAAACATTTAAGCTGTAATGCAACTAACTAAATCCATGATCTATTTTTTGGATTTACTGTCTGTGAAATTAACATTTTTGCTGATTTGCCAACTTTATGACGTTATTAATTTTCGGTATTTGACGTTTTTATTTTTTTTCATAATCAATGGGAAAGAAGAGGACTATAACTATTCAGTGGTCTCGAAATCATATGCTTATCCTCTTTTTCATAGAAATTGGTGTTGTGGAAATAGTTACTACGTATTCTTTTGACATGAATCACTTTGTAATAACTGTATTCACTACCCCAAAATTGTAGGTTTTCATATGAGCCAAACCTGATACAGTTATTATCTTTAATAGGCCTACCTATACTAGCCTACCTGGGTCGAATGGCATTTTATGAAGTTTGGTCCATCCAAGGCCTTGATATTAGACTGGTAGAATGTCCTTTCGTAGCCTGTTTCCTAGACTGTAACCTAGATGGGGTCCCAAGGGCCCGTTTAGGGGGGGTCTGATAAGCCCCATCAACAGCAGCTAATCTGTTCTGTCCTGGGTCATTCTATATTCCTTAAGGTGTGAGAGATCATTTAAGCTTGATTGCCTGTTGTACCCCCAACTTATCCTAGGCTAGCCTATTGACAGCAGAGTATAGGCGGTCCATTTGAGTGTCTGGTACCGGTAATGCAGCTAACAAGTTGTTTTTCTGGTATTACCATTTTGTTATTCCACAAACTCAACTTGTATTTGACATTATTTCTGAGTGGTACCCCGCTCCATCTAGGCTAGCCCAATTTGGGGGGCACTTTGTGTGTGTGTTTTGTGGGGGTGGGTTCCTGCGGATCTTTTCCAATCTGGTTGAAAAATGTCTGGTCGTTTGTGCTGCTGATATAGGCATGGCCAAGTGGGCTTCACAATTGTGGTGATTTACGTTGTACCCCCTAGCTCACTCCTCTATTTACACCTCATTTTTTTGCTCCTTGGGGGTCCCCCAGGACCACACCCAACCGGTGGGACCCGGCAGACTCACATTTTTTCTTTTCATTTCAAGGGACCCCTATACACTCCCATCTGTGTCAAGATATTGGTACCTAGTTCATCTAGCCAAATGTCTCTGGGCTGATGGTCCTAGTCAGTTTTTGCCATAAAATAATAAGGCGGATTTTGAGAGAAAATGACACGTAACTTAATAGACACTCATTTTTGGCCGAACAAAATACCCTCAGAATTAAATGCAACCCAAGTTAGGATGTGCCATCTCAGAAGGGAAGCATTTCTGGCATAAAACTTTGGTGTTTAAATAAGCAGCGCCCCATATGGTCCCCAAAGGAAATAACGAGCTCTAAAAGTCAAAATTTCAGTTACTAGTTCTGCCATAAAAGGGCCGCTCGTTTTCGCCTTTAATCATCAGCTGATTTAGTACTATATTCACAACCTTGTTCATTTACACTCACAACACTACATCGCGAACTTTGGCCAGAACACGACTTTATTTATTTCTCTTATTCATGCTTTCAAATTCCAAAAGAAAAACAACCCTCAGTCCACTCAGAAATCAAAAATGACATTCTCACACGTTTGAACAACACCGTGCGTACACACCCCGGACCTACGTTACGCTGAGTTCGGCGCAATATTTGGACCATTACGCACCCACATGCGAGGTGCATATTAGGAAACCAATTACGCACCACAATATTTTGTCAGTCAGCTTTTCTTTTCTTTCAGAATAATAATATTGGATGGCTTTTTTTTCGGCTGATCACAGAAAATTCGCCCATCGTTTCTGTGTAGCAACTTCAGCCTCCAATATTTATAATTTGTGCTGTCTTCATTGATTAGTGGATTAAGGGGGCATTCTGATTTCCTAATTTTGGGGGGTCCCATTTATGTCCAATTTGAAAAAGGCTCAATATCAGAACTAACTAAAGTCCCATTTTTTTGGATCACAAAATGTAACTGCAATTACTGACGGCGTTGATGTTTGTGGGAAATGGGGGACTAACAAGAATCACGAAATTCATGTAAATTTGGGTAATTACTGCTGAAACTACGGGGACAACCACAAATCTCCGGTTCGAGACAATATGTGCGGACAACGCTCTATATGGGAGGGCCATTTCCCCTGCCCCATTTCGTCACTCGCGTCCCAGATGCCAGGAAAACACAAACGAAGAACCATGTTGAAACCAAGGGACGGACAATAAAGGGAAAGGATGGTCCTGTTCAAGTTCTGCATCATCCACCCTACGCGCGCGCTCGTTCGTAAACTCTTACTCGCGGGATGTTGCGCTCTTGTTTGTTCGCGCCGTCAATCGACGACGCTTCATTTGAGTACGTGGAGCCGAGCAGGTGAACATCCGGTGCGTGTATTCAATGCAAGTCACGCTGGCAAAGTTTCAAATCAAGGAAATTTTACGTAGGCCAATGTGAGATGTGCGCAAGTTGACAACGCAATTAAACGATCAAGTCGGGCAATAACCCTCAGCATATCAACAATATCTTGACCTATTTGGGAACCACATTACTTTTTTAAAAAAAAATAAAATGTTCTATCTCTTGAGGCATTTTTAGTTTAAACAAGGATGTCTACATAGTAATGATACTCCTTGGAATTGGCTAAAAGAGGCTCATTTTTCTCATTCATGAATAAAAATGAAATGCGGTTAAACTGTCTTCAAAATAAAATGCGTGCGCGGCTTACCGACGGAACAAATGTTTTTCCCCTTTTAGTCCTAAGCTAAAGTGAGGAGATTAGGCCTAGTTTCAAACCGAGGACATCTTCAGTGCCTTGTTTTCTTGCCAGACACATAGTCTACTCAAATATGATCGGAAATGTTGCTTCCAACACACTTATCTCCCGTTTCAATTCGTCTTTTCTATATCAGCTGATTTCATCCTGACATTGTTTTATTTACACCTCCTTCTCATACACACGACCTAAAAATAGGCATCGTGACACTTCGAACTGTGTGACGAACCCACTTCGTACACGCAGCAGGCTACGCTTGTAGTTCGGCGCATAGTTGACCAATTGCGCACCGCGCTGCTAGGTGCGATACTTCACGCAGGTCTAGCGATCGTGTTTGAAATCGGTCAAACACTGCTGTTCGTCATCTCTGTGCCCTTAAATATTCATGCCAATGTTAATTTCAATCAATTTCTACTGAACGAAAGAGGTTCTAAGAGCGATTTTTAACTTTCTTAGTTGAGATTCCATTCATAGCATAAGAAAATTTAAGAGAAATCGGTTCATAGAATCCTTGACCAAATTTATCCTTAAAAGTTGAGTAACAAATTTTTACTTTTCACTTTTTAGAAATGAGTAACATAATAAAAAATGCTTCCAAAATGTAATCCATAAAAGACCATTTTGGTCCCTATTTGTTGTTAACATATTGTCCAGTTATTTTTCTACATATTGTTAACAAAATTGATTTGTGACTATTTGTGTTTTTGGGACGAAATTTGAGATTAAATGGTTCAACTGTGAAATACAGCAAATAACCGTTATTATTTTGTCAGTTTCGGAAAAAAAGGAGCTTTTACACATCATCGGCAACGCGTGCAGTTTTGATCCGGTACTGGTGTGAACGACCTGGTATTATGCAGTGATGCCTCCATGGTGATCGCACACATCGCACATGACCACTCGCAGCCGTGAACGCAACGTCGTGCATGTCACGGCGGCGCATATAATTCGCGTGATCGTCTGTCGCCTGTGCCTACGCAATCCCCTTTTGGACGCCACGCCTGCTAGAACTTTTGAGAAGAGATGAGGCGGGCTGAGAAAGAGTGAGAGGTGGAGATAGAGAGAGGAGAGAGGGGAGGAGAAAGAAAGAGCGGAGAGAAAGATAGGTGTTCGATAGATATCTACGAAATGAGACCGAAAACGTAGGCCTAATTTGTAGCCGAGAAATGTGGAGAGAGATGGGGAGAGAGCGAGAGAAGAGATACTATAGGGATAACTTGGAGAGGCTGATGTTGGTCTAAGATAGAGGTCCTGAATGAGAGAAAACGTAATTTGTAAGGGAAACTGTTGAGGGATATAGAAAGCGAGAGGAGAGAGATGGTCATACAGAAAGAGAAGAAGAGGGAGGAAAACAAGATAATGCATAATTGACATAGTATGAGATGAATAGCGAAGATGGAATCCGAAAAAAAAGTGATTGTGTTCCACTCGTCCTTGAGTACGCGGAGCCAGCAGTGAACATCCTGTGCGTGTATTTCAATGCAAGTTCACGCTAGAAGTTCAAGGGAATTTTACCGTAGGCCGATTTGAGATGTGCGCAAGTTGACAACGAATTACGATCAAGTCTAAGGGCAATAACCCGCAGCATATCACAATATCTTGAACCTATTTGGGAACACTTACTTTTTTATAA
Source organism: Ophioderma brevispina (assembly GCA_023653785.1). Lineage (NCBI taxonomy): Eukaryota > Metazoa > Echinodermata > Ophiuroidea > Amphilepidida > Ophiodermatidae > Ophioderma > Ophioderma brevispina. Next base: position 17,260 of record JAMKCH010033110.1, read on the forward strand.
AAAATAAAATGTTTCTATCTCTGAGCATTTTTAGTTTAAACAAGGAGGTATCATAATAATAGACCTCTTGGAATTGGGCTAAAAGAAGCTCATTTTTTCTCAATTCACTGACTAAAAAATGAATGCGGTTCAAACCTGCTTAAAAATCAAAATTGCGTGCGCGGCTTACCGCCGAAAAATTTTGTTTTTTCCCTCCCCCCTTTTATCCTAACTAAAGCGAGAGCTTAGGCCCCTAGTTTCCAAACCGCGACACTCAAGCATTGCCTGTTTCTTGCCAGACACATAGTCTACTCAAATTTTTTGATCGGAAATGTGCTTCAAACACAACTTATCGTCCGTTCAATTTCGGCTTTCCAATCAGCTGATTTCATCATGACAATTGTCTTTATATTTACCCCCTCAGCAACAACGACCTAAAAATAGGCATGCGTGGACACTCGTAACTGTGTGACGAACACACTACTGCGTCACGCAAGCAGCTAGAAAAAAAAAAAAAAAAAAAAAGCAGAAAAAAAAAAAAAAAAAAAAAAGGAAAAAAAAAAAAACGCTGTTAGTTCGGCGCATAGTTGACCAATTGCGCACCGCGTTGCGCGTGCGATGACTTCACCAGTCTCGCAATCGTGTTTGAATCGGTCAAACAACTGCCGTTCGTCATCTCTGGTGCCCTTAAAAATAGCATGCATGTATTCATCATTGCTAACTGAACGAAAGAGGTTCTATTAAGTGATTTTTACTATTTCTTAGTTGAGATTTCCATTCAATAGCATCAGAAAATTTAATAGAAATCTGTTCATAGAACCTTGACCAAATTTTTTTTATTTTTTTTATTTTTTTTATTTTTTTTACTTTTCACTTTTTAGAAATGAGTAACAATAAATAAAATGCTTCCAAAATGTCTCATAAAGACCATTTTGGTCTCTATTGGTACTATATTTGTCCAGTTTATTTTCTACATATTGTTTAACAAAATTGATTTTGAATATTTGTGTTTTGGGCGAAATTGAGATTTAATCGAAATCCCGCAGCAGTCCCGCGCGCGTTTAAATCACTGTGCGAGCGGATGAAGGTTTCAGAAATTTGTATTATAGGGCCACAACTCTTTGTTTTTTTTTCGTTTTTTTTTTTCTTTATCCCCTTATTTTGTGTTTTTTTTTTTTTCTTTTAACACTTTTCTGTTTTTTTTTCCTTTTTTGTTTTTTCTTTTTGTTTTATTTTTTTTTTTTTTCTTCTTTACGTTTTCCCTTTGTTTATTCTTTTTTTTTTTTTTTTTTTTTTTTTTTTTTTTTTTTTTTTTTTTTTTTAATATTTTTATGTTCTTTTATTTTCACGATTTTTTTTTTTTTGCCCCCCCCTTTTTTCTGTTTTTTTTTTTTTTCTTTTTTGACAAAGGTGGCGGTATTGTGGGTGTTTTGTCTACCGCCTGGGCGGGAATAAAAAAAAAGCAAAGAACAAAAAAAAAGAAGAAAAAAAAAAAAACGGAGACAAAAGAAAAACGACGTTGGCGCTGTTTGGCTTCCCTCTTGTCAGTGTTTCTGGATGTTGTCTCCCAGTTGTGCTTGGGGTGGTTGATGGAAGGCATACAACAGAAAGGGCTCTGCAGGGTGTTGGGGCAGGTGTGGCGGACGTTATGTTAGTCCATGGTTCATGAACTTATTTTCCACGTGCAGGCCGACTTGATTTTTTTTTTTTTTTTTTGTTGGGGGGGGAAGGGCGCTACCCCGAGTGCGAGGCTTTGTGGGGGAAGATTGTCTTTTTCATTTTGTTCGTTTTTGTTTGAGTTTTTTTTTGTTGGTTTTTTATTTTTTTATATTTTCGGCTTTTTTTTTTTTTTTTTCTTTTTTTATTTGTTTTTTTTTTGTTTCCTTACAGCACATAACCGTATTATTTTTGGTCAGTTCGGGGCTTCAATCATCGGGCACGCGTGCGGTTTTGATTGATCCGTTACTGGTGTGAACGACCGTTATGTGATGCATTGATTACTCCATGGTGATCGCACACATCGCACATGACCACGGCCGTGAACGCATCGTCGTGAATGTCAGGGCGCGCGCATATGATTCGCTTGATCGCCCGTACGCCTGTGCTAATACGCATCCCCGATTGTACGCCCTGCATGCATAGAACGGTATAGAGAGAGATAGGCGGGCTGAAAAGAGTTAGAGTGGAGAAGAGTGAAGAGGGGGAGGGAGAAATTAAGAGAGCGAGATGAAGAAGTGGTCGAAGAGATACTGAATGAGACCGAAAACGTAGGCTAATTTGTAGCAGCGGAAATGTGGAGAGAGAGGGGGGAGAGAGAGAGAAGATACATAGAGGGAGAAAGGGAGAGGCCATGTGGTCAAGAGAGAGGGACGGAATAAGAGAGAGAAAACTAATTGTAGAGTGGAAACTGTTGACGGATATATACGCGTAGGAGATAGATGGTCATCACAGAAAGGAGAGCGAAGAGGGATGAAAACAAGAGAAGATATGGCAATGTATTGAGAGAGAGATAAGAGGGATCCAGAAAATAAATACAAAACAATGGTCATCAATCATTTTCTCTTATCTAGACAGCAGCTGGGCAAGCGCACATCCCTATCAGCACTTAAGATTTAAATTCCCCATAACAGCTTTCCGCTATATTTCCCTGGGTAAACGAGTCATTGTAAATTTATAAATCTTGACCGGAGACACAAAAACATGTAGACAAACAATGGGCTCGAACTTACGATTTACAATGGTTTTAATGACATGAGTCCTGCACTTTCTATCCGCTGCTCCCCAGCGGCCTCGGTTGTGCGTACTTGACGTGTGTGATACACAAAGGAACCGAAAAACAGGAACCGAAAATACCGGAACCATCCAGAAATCTTCTGAGACCAGATAAAGGTGTCACATTTGTTTAAAAAAAATCATGATTTTGGACCATTTGGACCCAAATAGCAATTGGCATTCCAGACAATGCTCAACAATACACAAAAGTAGCCGAAAACACCGGAACCATCCATAACCCTTCCTGGGAACCGCCAAAGTGTCTACTTTTTGTTTAAAAATCAATATTTTGACCATTTTGGGCCAAATAGCCATTGGATTTTTTAGACAATGATCAAAAAACCAATCAATACACATAGAGGCAGAAACACACCGAGAACCATCCAGTAACCCTCTGGGAACACCCAATGTTGTTCACTTCTTGTTAAAACAATCTTATTTGTACTATTTTGGACCGCATCGCCGATTTGGATTATTCAGGCAAGGATCAACAACAATCATACACCAAAGGAGCCGAAAACACCGGAACCACCCAAACCCATCTAGGACCTCCAAAGTGTCCACTTTTGTTTAAAAATCATAATTTAAATCAAAATAGTTGAATCTGGGTTCCACACCAATGCTCACTCAACCATTCGTGGACCTACACAAAGTAGCCGTAAAAACGCCATGAACCATCCAGAAACCACTGGGAACCACCCAATGTGTCCACTTCTGTAAAAAAAATCATAATTTTGACTATTTTGAACTAAATAGTTGAATTGGGTTTTCAGACATGCTCAAAAACCATTGGTTCACAAAGGAACCGAAACAACCTGACCTAGGAAATGCATGGGAACCATCCAAAGTGCCCAATTTTGTTTAAAAGCATGATTTTTACCATTTTTGAACCCAAATGCTAATTTGGGGTTCCAGCAATGCGCAACAACACCATTAATAACACAAGGAGCCGAAAACACCGGTGAACCATCCAGACACCATCTGGGAACTTATCCACAGTGTCCACTTTTTTTTAAAAATCACTAAATTTTGAACGCATTTTGGAGCCAAACTAGTTGATCGGGTTCCATGAAATCCTCAACAACCATTAATATCCAAAGGAACCGTCAAACACTGGGAACCATCCAGAAATATTCTGGGCAGCCACCCAAGTATCCACTTTTGTTTAAAACTCATGATTTTTTGAAGTTTTAAGAACCAAAATGCTAATTTGGGTTCCAGACAATGCTCCAACCATTAATACACAAAGACCTAAAACAACCGGGAACCATCCATAAAACCATCCAAGAAGCTCAAAACATGAATTACTCTTTAAAAACCAAATATCTGTATATGATAATGGGACCCAGCCAACATTTTAACCATCTAACATATGGAAGAAAATCCTGGAACCACGCATGATTTTTGGTTCAAAATCATTAATTGCTATGGAGACAAACTGGGGCCAGAGTGGCAAGCAAACCCTGGCCTCTGATTGGCAAATGCCAACTGTGGGCCAGATTGGCAGTTACTCCGTGAACGCCTTGTGTGGGCCCTACTGGCCGACGCCAATCTGGCCCAATGTGCATCGCTGCCATTCTGGCCACGCTGTGGTCTCCGTCTCCAGCCCACCGCATCTATATTTACTACCTAGAGTGGCGACTAGCCCGCTTCGAATGAAGCCGTGCGTAGTTGTGTAGCACCTCGTGGATCAGGATTTTCCCCGGCATCCTCGAGCGATTTGGGGTAGATTGGGGTATGCGGACAGCCGGGGCGATTTCGAGACACCAAATAGTCAAGCGTAATAGTACGCGGACAGTTATGCTGCGTGGATTTCATGTTCTCACATTGTTTGTTCTTATTTTCATGCACATTTTGCTTTTGATGTTTCGCTTGACCTCGATCATACACAAATAAAACATACAACAAACCCTGAGACTTGCAATTTTAGATTATTTTTTCCTTCGCTTTCTTTCAACTTTCGCTCATGCATCGTTTTCTTTCTCTTTAGCTTTCTTTCTCTGTTACTTTCTCTCGCTTTAAGCTTTTCTCTTTAATTTTCTTTCTTTTAATTTTCTTTCTTTTTAAAATTAAATTAAAAAAAAATAAAAAAAAAAAAAAACATTTTTAATTCTTTCTTTTCTTTTCTTATCTTTAATTTTCTTTCCTTTATTAAAAAATATTTTCTTCTTTCTTTTCTTACTTCTGCGTTCACTTCTTTCTTCTTTAATTTTCCTTTTCTTTCTTTCTTCTTTTAATTTTTCTTTCTTTCTTTTCTTTTATTTTTTCTTCTTTTCTTTTAATTTTCTTTTCTTTAATTATTAATTAATATTTTCTTTTCCCTTTCTTTTCATTTCACATTTACAATTTTCTTTCTTTCTTATTCCTCTTTTTCTTTAAATTTTCTTTCTTTTCTTTTATTTCTTATTTTCTTCTTTTCTTCTCCCTCTTTTCTTTCCTTTCGTTTCTTTGTCTTTCTTTATACTTTTGCTTTTTCTTTCTGTTGGCTGCTAATATTTCTTGTCTTTCTCTTTTTTGTTTCCTTTTCTATTTCATTTTTTTCTTTTAAATTAAAATTTCTTTCGTTTAATTAATTTTCTTTCTTCTGTTCCTTTAATTTTCTTTCTTGTTCTTTCTTATCTTTTCTTTCTTTTTCCTTTAATAATTTTCCTTTCGTTTCTTACTTTTTTCTTTTCTTGTTGGTTTTGAGTTTCTTCGTATTTTGTTCCCGTTTTTCTTTTTTTTTTTTTCCTTACCCCCCGGATCTTGTTCTGCCGCGGTGCCTTTTTAAGTGTTTCTTATGTTCGGTCTTTTGCTTCCTTGTTCTGCCTTTCCGTCCTTCATTTTCGTGTTTTAATTTGTAATTTTCTTCTTTTCTAATTTTCTTTTCTTTCATAAAATTTTTTTTATTTTTTTTATTTTTTTTACCCTTTTTATATTTTTCTCTCTTTAATATTTTCCTTTCTCTTTCTTTTTTAATTTTTCTTTCTTTTCTTGTCTTTTCTTTCTTTCTTTTAATTTTCGTTCTTTCTTCTTTCTTTCCTTCGCTCTTCTTCTTTCTTTCTTCTTTCTTCTCTTTTTTTATTTCTTGCTCTTTAATTTCTTTTTTCTATTTTTCTTTCTCGTTTACATTTTATCTTTATTCTTTCTTTTCTTTTTCTTCTTTCTTTTTAGCTTTCCTTTCTCTTTCATTTCTTCTTTACTTTCTGTTCTCCTTTTCGTTCCTATTTTCTTTCTCTTCTTTTCTTTTTTTTAATATTTTTTTAATGGATTTGTCTGTGTTTGGGCTTTCTTCTTATCTTCCATTTCTATATTAAATCATGCTTTTCTCTTTCTTCTTCTTTCTTTCTTTGCTCTTTCCCCTCTTCTTTCTTTTCTTTCTTTAGCAAATTTCTATTTCTTGGCCTTCTTTCATGTTGTCTCTTTTCTTTTTCTTTGCGCTTTCATGCTCCTCTTTGGGTCCTCGTTGCTTTGCCTTATCTTCTTTCTTATGTACTTATTGTATTTCGTATCCGTATTTCGTTTGTATGGTTTTCTTTTTCTTTCTTTCTTCTTCTATTGATACTTCTTCGGTTTCAGTTTAACTTTTTCGGAGTCTGAATTGATATTATCCGTTTGTATGGTCTTTGTTTGCCTCATCATTTCTATGGTCTGTTCTTTTGCGTTTCCTTTCGAACGTTGGTTATCTGGTAGTTCTGATTCTGGACTTCATATTACCATTTGGGGCCGTTTCCCGGGGTCTTTCAACTCGAAATTTCTTCTATAAGCTTAGTGCTTGAATTTCTTTGAGTTATTTCTTTTTAGTTACTTTTCGTATCTTTACCGTTATCTTCTTCTGTATTTTACCTTGAGTTCTATTCTTGGGGTCGTGGTTTTCTATCTATGCGTATCGTGTCTTGAGGGTTCTGGGTTCTTATTTGTCGTATCGTTTCTTAATTCCTTTCTTTACGTTGTTCTTTTCCTGTGACAATTTTCTACTGGCCGTTTTTTGTCGCGTGTGCGGGTTGAGGATGTAGATTCTTTCTTTGTACTGTCTTGCGTGTGGTTCGGTTTCGTTACTGTGTTTGGCTTTCTGTCTTCTTCTGGAGGGTCGCTTTTTTGCAAGGGAATGTTGCTCTAGTTATAGCTTTCCTTTTTATTTTTAAATTAGCTTTCCTTTTCTCTTTTTGTTCCTTTCTCTTTCTCTCTTTCTTTCTTTTCTTTCTTTCCTTTACCTTTCCATTCTTTCTTTTCTCATTTCTTTCTTTTGTTCTTTTTCTTGTCTTTGCTGGTTCTTGTTCTTCTTATTGATTTAGGAACGTTGAGGTAGTTATTAAGATTTGTGGGATGTCTTGTAGGGATGTGGAGAAGTCGGTTTGCGGGAAGGTTTCGTCTTTGTAGATCGATGGGGTGTTTAGAGTAAAAGTAATTATTAGCGGCGATGTTTAGATGTTGCGGGACGGTATATGTAATAGTGTTTTTGTGGGTGTTGAGGGATGGTGTAGGTTTTATTGGGAAAGGAGAGAGGGGGGGTGGAGGGGTGGGGGAGATGGGGGCGGGAGGGGGGGGGGTGGCGGGGGGGGGGGTGTTGGGGTGGGTGGGTTTGGTGGGGGGAGGGGGCGAGGTGGGGGGGGATGGAGGGGGTGGGGGGAGGGGGGGGGGGGTATGGGAGAGGGTTGTAGGGGGGGAAGGTGCGGGGGTGGAGAGAAGGGGGTAGCGAGTGAGGGGGGGGGGGGGGGGGAGAGGGGGTTGGAAAGAAGGGGGAGGGGAAAGTGATTGGGGAGACTGGTTTACGATGGGAAGCTTTTCATTGAAGAAGGGGGGATAGATAAGGAAGTTGAATGAAAACGGAGTATGGAGAGAATATGAAGAGACGCCGCAATGGTAGTAAGAGATGGGGGAGTCGCGGATGTTTATTTGTTATTAATATTTTCAATTATAGGAGGGAAGATAATTAGGAGGTGATGTGACTGTGTGGAGCGCCCCGCTGCTGTTGGCAATTTCCTTTTCTACACTTGTGCTCGTAATGCTTGCTGGTATTCCTTTCTTTCTGTATCGTCTTTGATCGCGCTCGAGATTTTGTGGCGAGGGTCCATCTTTTGCCTTGTTCGTGGTATAATTCGTCTCGTTCTTCCTACCTTGTCTATTCGTTATTCATGTTGCGAGATTCTTCTCGGGCTTGATGCCTTGATCGCTCTGAACTTTTTTCATTCTCTGTTGCTTCGTTGGAAGTTGTCTGTGTTCGTTGCTGGTAAATCGTTGGTAAATTGTTTCTCTTGGTACTCGGCTTAATTAGGTTACCTCTTGATTCTTCATATGGTAATTCTGCGTTTGCATTTACTTATGTTAGTGGGGGCTGTTTCGTGTTTCTTCTCTTTTCTTTGTCCTTTTGCGGTGCGTAAAGGAGAAAAGAAAAAAAATAATATGAAAAGAAAGATCATGTTGCCTAGACAAGAAAAAGAAGAAAAGGATGAGTTCGGAACGATGGGGGTGGTGGCAATTTTCTTTCTTTTGTCTTCTGGGGTGTTTCAAGGTAATCCTTGTTACCTTTATTGCTTCTTGGCTGGTATTAGTGGAGGGTCGTCTTCTGAGGCCCCGATTTCTGGGTTTAGGAATCTTTGCTGAGTAAGGGGGGGGGGCCGATGGGGCGCTATTGAGTGACATAGGAAGTTCTCATGTTCGCTCTTTTCGATTCGTTTGTATTCGTACTTGTGCTTTGGTCTTCCTCAGTTTCGGTTTGCGTGGGGTGGGGGGGTTCCTCTCTAGCTTTTATGTTTGGCATGGAGGAAGACAGACATTATATTCGTGGGGGTGCAATTGCTCTAATTACATGGGGATTTCTTTTTCACCAAACAGGTTCTTTTAGGCGAAAATACTTAGGTACCCAGCCTTTATTCTTGTAGCTTGCAGAGCCTGTTATCGTCTCATTTTGGTCTTTCTGGGCTGGATATGCCCGCCACTTCTATTTCGTCGTTTGACAGTGGGTGATGGATTGCTGTGGTGCAAGATTTTTCGTGGTTCTTCGACCTGTTTTATCTGTTCTTTAGGGATCGCTTTGGGAGATGGGGTATAGTAAAGTGAACGGCGTACAGTGGGGAATGAAGAAATTCTTTGTTCATAGAAAAAAAGTTCGAGTACTTTAAGGGGGGGAGTCATGGTAATGTGCTTTCTTATTCAGTTTCAGGCCTTCATTGTGCAGATCGGGAAATTTAGTGATATTGTTTGCTGGAAAGATGGAACGACTAGAGAGGCTCAAAGGGTTCTCTAAGGTGTGGTTCAATTTTCAGAGATTGGCAGGAAGGTAAGGGAATTGACGGCTTCAAAGTGCATGATAGAGTAATCATAAAGCACTCAGGGCTGGTTGGACACACCTTTCGGGGGAGGGGGGATTTTGGGGTCTGATTATTTTTGAACTTTGAAAGGTGTCGCTGTCGGGGGAGCCAAGCGGGCCGGGCTGGGGGGGGGGTATAGTGTCGGCGTGTTGCCTGAAGGGGGGGCAATGTGCGGAAGGAAAGGGAGTGCGCTATAAAATAACCTTCCCCTGTTCGTTCCTTTTCCTTTCAGCAGGGAGGAGGTAAAATGGGGGTCGGGGAGAAGGGGAGGAAAGACAGCAAGTGGCGAAGGGAGGATTTGGGGGGGGCTAGGGGCTTCTGAGGAATCGTGGGGGGGGGGGGGGGGGGTGTGTTTGGGGGGAGGGAGGGAGGGGGGGGGAAGAGAGGGGGTCGAAGGGATTTGCTAGTCTCGCACGATTCGAAGGTGTGGTCATTTTGGAGAAAGAAATGATTGGGAGTAGAGACTGGGGGTGGGGGGGGGGTGTGTTTATACATAGGAGGGGATAGTTAATGAATCAATAAATACGTGCACTCATTGTTCTACTTTGGGCTAATACATCTTTCTTCTGATGGTTCTTGTCGTTCTTACTTTGTTCCTTTCTTTGTAACATTCTAATAATCCTTCTTTCGCTTCTTGATCTTATCTTTTCGTCAAAGGCATGGTTGTATTCAGTAAGGGGATCCATTTTGGGGATGGGATCAAAGATTTCTGTAGACCTACAGGGTTTTTCTTACTCTACCTTTTATCTTTCTGCCTCCTTAAGTCTTTCTGCTTCTTTCTTTCTTTCGATGTCCTTCGTTCATTTCGGAAGGGAGGTGTTTCTCAGCTTATCTTATTCCTTTTGTATCTTTCTGTCTATTCTCTTTTTAACCTGACCCCTTTTTCGACTTTTATCCACTTTCCCCACGTGCTGTCTTTCGGCTTAATAGCTTCTGAGTTTCTTAGGAAGTACAGAAGAATTTCCCGTTCTTTTTCTTTTACGGGCGACATTGTCGGAGGGGCGAGGATAAGGGGGGGGGCGGGGGCTGGTTCGGTTTGAGGCTTCGCATAAAGTGGTATAGAGCTGTGAGTCATTGAGTCAGATGTGTCACAGTTATTGAGGGGAGAAAGAGACTAAGGAATCGTCAGAGGCTTGTGGGGGGACGCGTTTTCTTGTATTTAGCTGATCTTGTTCTAGGCTCGACTTTATTAAGCTCCAGTGGACCGTTCGAGGGGTTGGGATATCTAGAAGGGGCTTTGGTATGGCACTTGATTGCTGATCGCAGAGAGGGTTATTCTGTTTTTGTATCCAACGAGTAGGCAAGAGAATTTCGTCTATGTTTCTCCGCTGAATGCTTCTGTGATCTCACTTCTCAGGAACTGACCGATGCGGACTAGGTTTCTTTTTTAAGCATTCCTGTTTGGCGTTTTGAATAGTCTTGAAAAAGAGAAGGAGGTAGGAGGCTTTCCAGAGAAGGAAGTGAGCCTTTCTGGTTTACCGATCAATATTCCGGTCCCACGCACGTTTTTTTTCCGTTTGTGCCTTTTCCGTTGGTGGGCACAGGACTTGTTGCAGTTCTTTGGGAGCTGTATATCATGTATTTCTTTCTGTCATTTCTGTGGTTCTCATGTTATATTCTACCACATTGCTTCTAGTGTGGTTCGTTTCTGTGTCTTTGGTACTTCATTCTTTCTTTCTTTGCTTAATCTGTTACTGTTTTCATATTAGTCTTTCTTCTTTCTTTCTTTCTTTCTTCCTCAAATAAATAACAATCAAAAACCCACACACCAAGGGAGATTCCTCTTCATGCTAACATAAGTTTATTTTAATTGTATATTATAGCTTTGAAAAGGAAGGCAAGACCGAAGCCGAATATTGGTTTTTGTTCCTGGAATTTACATCTGCAAAAATACAATTTAGAACACTGTAAACAATTTTAATAATAAGACCAATCGTTTGTATATAAATAGGACATTCACTGAAGAAATTTGAACACAGGGCAAAAAATCACACGAGTGTTGAGTCACCTATATTGATCATGTCTAGGATTGTTTTCAAGCTTTAAAATAACCGATTTTTTCCCTTTCCTTCTTTTTAAAAAACACTTGTTGCGTTTTCTTTTCTTTTCCTTTCTCTTCCTCTTTTCTCTTTCTCGTCATCTTCGGGTGTTGGGGGGGGTTTGTCTTAAATTGTTTTATTTTATCAAATTCGTTTTTCTTCAAGATTGTGCTTCTTTTTACCCATTACAGTTCTTTTTTTTACTTCCTCTTAATATTTCCTTCTCTTCTCTCTCCCTCTCTCTTTTTGTTTTCTTTTATTGAAATAATTATAAAGGTGGGCACAAAAATACGAAAAGAAGAGAGAATACGTTTTTTAAAGTTTTTCTGTTCTCTGTTTCAGTAGGGGAAAACGGAAGGATAACCCAAAATTAAACGGGAACTAACTTCCACTCCTCAAGAGCAGAACCAAAATTAATGGGGAAAGAAAAATGCGGAGAAAGGAATTAACTTCACTTAGTCTTGTTTGTTTTGTACCCAATTAAAACACAGACAGACAAACCAATAAAGAACAAAAGACCATGTATGAAAAATGCATAGAACTTTCTGCTCAGGCGCAGCCAATTACAATTTTCGGAGCGCCGTACGTTTTTAGGGCGCATGAAAATAACGCACGCTGTCAGCCTTTTTGTTTTTTCAAACTGGGCTTCAAAAAACATTCCCGCGCGGGGATACCGGCCCCTGCTCCCCCCACACTGTGCAGATGCCGGAATGGGCACACTGTGCAAATACTCATCTGTGGCCAGAATGGCCAAATCTCCTTGTAGACAGGCATCCAGGCGGCCTCCATCTGCATGATCACATAGGCCTACCACACGAGGGTTGTGGGTCTAAAAAATAAACTTCTGGATAACGAGGGGTTAGAGTATGCTTATAACATTTTTAAAAGCCATATTCTGATTGAAAATATTCCACTCAAAGTGATTGATTCCTACTTTCCATGTAACTACTGCAAACTACGGATCTTCCAAATTAAGTTTTTAAGTTGATGTACGATTGACCAAATTGGGTTATTGCTTTATTAAGTTGCTTTGTAATTAATCATTTATTAAAGGGTGTGGTTTTAATCGTCTTTGGGACCCCCTTGTTTGCCGCAGGAGTAGTAATCGATTTTGAATATCAGATGCAAGGCTGTATTTTCTCATTGTCGTCCTGAAATAGTTGAGGCTCTCATCCATTTCTTCCCAAGATATATACTAACAAGAGCATGGGGGGGGGCGCAATGTGCGGTATGCTCCGCAGATTAAAATTGGCACACCACCCTGGGTGCGCCACATTTTCCATTGTGGAGACATTAAACGTGAAAAGTCCCCCACATGACATAAGTAGAGACGTTTAGGAGTAGCACCTCCGTTTTTACATTATAGTTATTTTTTTATTTCCCTCTCTTTAAAATTTGACCACCACCCCGGGGGTCCACAATTTTCCATTGTGGCGATATTAATCATGGAAAGTCCACATATTACATAAGTAGAGACGTTTAGGAGTAACACCCCTGGTTTTGCGGGTCGGGTGTTATAGTTGTACAATATAGACTGCTCATAGAGGGAGATGGTGAGAAATACTGACTGCCCCCAGATATCTTGATACCAAGAGGGCCTCCTATTTAGTATAGGGGGGGGGGCCCGCAGTTCTCCAAGATCATCAAGGGAATTGCCCTTTAAATCGGCCCACATTACCTTTTCAATTCACCAAATCTGTGAACACCCTATTATGGGCCGTGGTCGTGGTTCTTCTGAGCACATTTGGTGATTAGAAGCAATTGATTTTGGCATGACCAGGAAAAAATGAAGGATTGGCAAAGAATGCACTTTGATTGGCCCACACACATATTGACCCAACCTCGGTGAAATCCCTGTATGTGCCCGTGTTCAGCATTCTTTCTTCTGTGGCCCAGTCTAAGTGTGATGCAATTGGATTTGTGGCACAAGAATGAATTTATAAGATTTCAAGAATCCCCTTTAATTGGCTCATGTGGCCTTTGACCCAAATCTGCACAAACAACCCCCTGGAACTTTGGGTGTTCAACAGTTCTTTCTGACCACGTCTAGTGATTATAGCACGTGATTTTGTGGCACACGAAGGAATTTATAGATTTTCCAAAGAATTGCCCTTTAATTGGCCCACATGACCTTCGACCCAATCTGTGAACACGCGCGTCGTCGTGTGGATCTTGGGTCAGCGGTTCTTCTAAACCAAGTCTAAGTGATTATAAAAATTATTTGTGGCACAAGAAGGAATTTTAGATTTTTCAAATAATGCCCCTTTAATGGCCCACATGACCTTTGACCCAAATCGTGAACACCCTCATATTGAACCATGGGTCATCTACAGTTCTACCCAAGTCTCGTGATTATAACAATTGATTGGTGGGCACAAGAAGGAATGGTATAGATTTTCAGATAGTGCCCCTTTAATTGGTGCCGCACTTGACCTTTGACCTCGAATCTGTGAACACCCCATATGACCATGGGGTCAGCGGTTCTCTCTCTAAACCCAAGTCGAGTGATTATAACAATTGATTTGTGGCACAAGAAGCATTTTTAAGCTTTCAGAGAATGGCCCTTTAATCGGCCACATGACCTTTGACCTAACCCAAATCTGTGACACCCCATATGACCTTGGGTCAGCGGTTCTTCTAACCAGTCTAGTGATTAAACAATTGATTTGTTTTTTAATTTTAACGTAATTTATAATTTTTCAAATAATGCCCCTTTAAGTCGGACCCACATGACCTTTGACCCAACTCTGTGACACACCCCACATGGCCCTTGGGTCAATGAGTATTCTGACCGATTTTCGCTGCAACCGGCCCAAGCGTTTGGCACAAGACGCTCATTATGACAATGTTTAACAGATAGATGATATATAGATAGATATATAGATGCTAGATAGATAGAAGAGATAGATAGATAGATAGATAGCAGAGAGAGAGTCCCACACATTGCCATACCAATAGCTCTGCATACTACGTATGCTACTAAAATGTTGTTTAATAGGTAAAACCATCAATATAAGCATCAACAGTATGGAATATGGCTTTGCAATATGAATACATTGCTTATCAACCATCAAAACCACAAGTTTTTTTCACATGGTATTGTGGGCGTGCGTGCAAGTACCAAGATTCCATATCGAGTAGAGAACACAATAGACATAACAGAGCAATCAAGCACCTTTAAGCACTAATTGGAATTATGACAATGGTTTCCACTTTCATCTTGGGTAAAATGGCAAAAAGGGCCATTTTTGGCATAAAACGAACAAAAACCTTTTTTTATTAGAACTATCTTGCTCCTCCTCTTCCTCTTCGTCCTTTGTTTCTTTTCTTATAAATTTTTCTTGTAATTTTTTAATTTCCTGTCATAATCTGACATCATGCTGCTACTATTTCTCACTGCAGCTTTAGATTTTGGGCTCTTTGTGTTAAAGGGATTGTTGCCAACTGTGGATACAAAACCAAGAAAACACTTAGAAGAAGGTTATGGTACTAGAGTTTTACCATAGGAATTTTCCTATTTACCATAGAAATATGGTACATGTTCTATGTAACCCATTCTCTCTTTACATGGAAATACGATAGGAAAAAACCCAGACCCAGACTATTCTTCATTATCTAGATGCTTGGGTAATACGTTTCTAAACCAAAATTCATTTTTTTCCCAAAAAACGGATCAAATCTGTCACAGGGACTAGGCCAATATTCAGATGATATAAAAATCTTAATTTTTTTTTTTTTTGGGGGTGGGAAACTAGAATGAGGTGTACAGAACCATAAAATGCTTCCTTTACCCCCGGGCACTACCACCTATGAAACAATCTAGTCTGATTGGCTCACTACAGACACAATATAGATATAGCCCCTCATAGAACCCGATCGAAATAGTGCTTCGTACTTTCTGTTAAACCCATACCACCAATTCTTACAGTATCTCTGATTTACTCCTTCCATGATTTACCTGCCAATGACCATCAATAGTTCTAAATATGCCGACACTTGGAGGTAGTGCCCGGGTGGTTAAGTAATGCGTGTAACCCACTGAATATACCTATAATATAACTGAGTTACTAAATTGAATTTATGACCTGTTAACCCTCTTACACATATACCAAGATCTATAGTCTTTGGCATATGTTTTCTCATATTCAACTAACAGGTGTCACAGCCACAACCACTCCGTGGGCAAGAAGATTTATGCTGACTTGATTGATCATATATTGGGGCAATCCTGCAGAAGTAGAAGAGGGAGAGCAATTTCAAACAAGCTTGTAATCTTAAATTTATTAACCAAATTAAATTCAGTATCAAATAAGCTTTCACAAAGCATTACTTAAGGATACTCATAATAGCGCCTTCCCTCAAGCATTGTAACGAAACTCTATAATGCCCTAATTGCATTTACTAATAAGGGTGGAGTGTTTTTTGCAAAAAGGAGTGTTTTATTATAGGTGTTATATTTCCATTGCAATCGGGCCAGTACTTTCTGAAATACCCCGGTGCGGTTCCTGCAATATGGCCACATCCTACAGATGTACAAAATAGCATACAGCGCCAGCAAAGTGGTCTCCTTAACACCTCTTTCCTGAGAAGTCATATCTACAAAATCCACTTTCTCAAAGTATCTACAATTTAATTTGACCCACCTAGCGATTGTTCACATATTAGCTATGTTTCCAGGCCACAAACTCTGCTACCTATCTGCATCTGTAATCTTGCAGCTGACACAAAAATTGCGGGGGGCGTAGTATTAGAGGGGGGAGCATTTAATACAGACTATACGGTATAATCAGCACATGTGTCAAGGCTATTCTCACAGCTTTCACCGCATCTGGTTAATGAAATGTTTGTACCACCCAGAAACATGGGAATTGTTAATGATGGCTGTGCGGCATGAAACTCCTTGCAAATTCACCATACTGTTTTCAGGGACTTAGTAATTACTTTGTAGCCGAAACTTTTGCGAATATGACAACTTGGATATTTGCAATATTTCTTGCAACAAAGTTTCTACTTTTTACAGTAACTGAGCTTCTTTTGAAGAAATGAAACTAATACTTTAATGCACTTTAGTGATATGGTTGAACATAAGAATGTTGAAATTTTAAATACTTAGTTCTCCAAGTAAACAAGGAGCGTATTTATGGAATCTTTTTCCCTGGCGATGGCCCAGCGCACACAAGGTTTGAAAAAACCATTCTTTGGCTGGAACTTGAACTGTCAACCACTGTATTACTAGCACGGTGCCTCTACAAATTAGCTAACAAGCCAGGTTTGGTAGAAGGAGAAAGACAATAGGATACCAAACTCTAAGATTGTAGGGTGGGGAAGGTTCCGAAAGGGTCCCTGGCGCTTCCTATGGTGTCTTGATTTGTTTTCTGGGATCGATACCAGGATCTGGTGATTTCAACACACCCGTTCTCAGGCCTGTACTGGGGGGCGCATTTTGCTTTCAAAATCCAGTGCCCAGGTCCCGATTCTCGTGTCTTACTGAGTACCAAAAACTTGTGAACCACTGGGTAAAATTTGTCCTGTGCCCGGCTTAAGCTAGTAAAGGCTTGTGTATTTGGTATATAAAGGTTTAAAGTTTAGTGGAAACAACACTTGCTCTACTGACCCAAATAGCAGACATACATGAAATTCTGAGTTGAGCAGAAAAGCCAACAAAATATAGTACAAATAACAAATGGCATGATGGTTTATTATATCATGACTGAAGATGTAATTGAACACAAGCCATGATATCACTGCTTAAAGGTTCATGGTCCAATGGCTAATACCTCGTCCTCCGGACCACCAGATTTTACTGGCAGTGGTCAAAGTTTGTATCAGAAGCAAGCTACTACTGTTTTTCTCATTACACCTTTGAATCTTAGAGCTACAGGCTGTTTGTTTGATGTTATAAAGCGTAAAATATGGCCGTTATATGTATTTTGGTCTACCATATTAATTTTAACACGTAACGCTATGGGATTACAAATCACATTTTTCGGAGGGAGCTTCTCACGTCAAGTGTCATTCTATCAAGAATGAAAAATTTATATACTTTAAATCGGGTCATCCCCCTTTAAAGCTCTTACCTGGTCTAAGTTAGATAAACTATTTGGATCCTGGCTTGAGTGCGTGATATTGCCCTCTGAGTCTGTCACCTCCACCTATCAAATTCTATCTTACGGAATTTAAAACGAGGTCTACGACATACAGAGCCCTGGAATACAAAATTAATAATGAGGAATTCCTTCAGCCTGGTCCTTCTTAGAATAACAAGGAACTTGAAAAGATTACACACATCATAAACAAAGGGCGAACTCGTATTTACGTGCATGCGTAAATATGTCCACCGCCGATGTCGTGATTAATGAAACTACAACACCCCCCCCTCCCCAACACCCAAATCCCACCCCCACCCCACACCCTTCAGAAACCAACCCCACCCCTCCCAACACCCGCAACACCCCACCCCCTCCCTCAACACCCCACAACTCCCCAATACCCCATTCTCCCCAACACCCTATCACCAACACCCACCCCCCCACCGCCACACCTCACCACCCCACCACCAATACCCCGTACCACCCCCCTCCCTACCCCCAACGCGAACATCCCCCTCCTCCCACACCCCCTCCAACACCATCAACCCCCTCCCAACACCCCGCAACACAAAAACCCCCCACACACCACCACACTCCACCACAGCCCTCACCCATAAGCACCCCGTCCCTCTCCCCAACACAATCCCTCTCCCCAACACAATGCAACACCCCACCCCCTCCCCCACACCCTGCAACACACCACCACCTCCCGCAACACCCCCGCAACACCTGAACCCCCTCCCCAACACCCCACCCTCTCCCCAACACCCCGCACACCCATCCCCAACACCCGCACACCCACACCCCACCCCCCCCCCTATGGCCGATAGTCTCATGTAGCGAGGAATGTTTTGCCTCTCCGATGTCAAACCGTTTCAGAATATACAGCATTATGCTATTAATAACTCATTTGCATACCTAAAGCCGCATATATCACACATCTTGTCAAATTGCAAAAAAGATTGCCCCATGATCGCTTTCATGCATGCAGGAATTTTGAGTATCCGATGTACCGTTTCAAAATTAGCATTACACACGGATTTTTGCATATTAATTACTCATATGCATATACTCATTTTGCCCGAAATAACACCCAAATCTAATCAGGCTGAGAACCTTTCAGCCCTCTTCCTTCGACCAAGTGACATCATTATACGCCTTACGGAACTCCAGAAAGCAACTTGGACACAGTAACCCGTACAGGAAATGTTCGTACATTTATGCAAAATAATACTTAATTAGGCATATTTTTTATATGCCCAAACTCTAATCAGGGCGAGAACTCAAGCAAACTGCTTTATTCCCGCCAAGTTACATCATTGTGCCCTTACAGAACTCCAGATAAATCGGTGTATGACAATGTGGATGTGAGGGACAATTTTTATCACGACTAACGACCGGACGCTGCCTAAAAAAAATCATAGTCCCTTTCTGAACTTTGTTGGCAGGACATTACTGGATTCTGTTGTAGTTTAATGAAAGAAAGTAGCACTTTTGGCAAAAATAACTCAATTTGGGTCGAAATAGCCATAACAACCATGCACCTAACGGAGAGACCAAAATAAGTTCATCACTTGGTTGTGACAATCTTTAGAGTGATCACAATTATATCATTTAGTATTGAATAGGCTGAGCCACCGAGGAAGATGTACCACATAGCCCGAGCAAGGGGTAGATTTTGTATCATAGTGCTAGAATCTAATTCGCTACTGTGTTAAGTTTCTCAGTTTGCGATAATCACATTGAATTCCCACAATGAATTTAGGAAATCTTTTCTCGATTACGAAAATCCGATTCTCGTATTCGTCGCCAAAATTCTCAGCCCTGGCAAGCAGCATCATCATCTTGTCAAACCCTTGTTGGCAATCTTGCAAGCTGCCAATATTTTGATTTTACGTGAAATTTTCATCACTAATACCTACAGACATCTCATAACTGTCCTATGTATTTGATTTTCCAATTCATAACCCAGAACATTTAGGTTATTTTTTTAAAACTTGAATGGTAATGAAACCATTTGGAATATCAGGTTTTAGTTTTTGTTAGGGTTAATTTAGTGAACTTGAAGTTATGGGTCCTAATGCTGCCATCCAAGGTTTTTAGGGGGGCCCCCCCCAACAAGGAGGATTAAAATCAGAATGACCTTGTGGACCGATGGTGGTCCCTGGACCTTGGTTTACATTGGGCGCTATAGAACGCCTCGGGATTTAGATTTTAAGGGGTGGGACACAGCAACTAAAAAGTCCAGGTAAAACTCGGGTATAACAATACATGCGAATAATCTTGTGACACTATTTGGGACTTAAAACGTAAAATTGGTGTTATCATTAAAAGCTGTGATTTCTTGATTGCTATAATAAGAATATAATGGTGAATTAAGGTTTTTTTTTACAAACAAATAGTAGGGAACTACACTATTTCCAGGGAATGCAATTGAAGGACCCGAATGTGTAAGACTCCAGGGGCTTAGCAAAATGATATAACCTTGAAAATAAAAGAAATAGATAATAATCTAAGAACAAAAAGGAAGCTAAAAAATTTTGTACTAAACATACCAAATTTCGACCTTGAAATAAACTGAAATAGATGCATTTCGCATTTAAAAACAAAAATGATTAACATGTGAAAACATCAGTTACAACCCCTCTAAAACTAGGATGGACCTAGGTTCAATTGAGGGTGCTACATATAGCTGAGTCATGCAATGCGAGTTCGTTCCTGTCACGGTATTACAAACGGTTGTGAACCACCCGTAACTCATCCATGAGTTCTAATAAATACAGGAGGCGACCATTAAATTTTGTTGGTATGTGCAAAACTTTCGTGTTTTTGCCATAGCCCTATTTGTGGGGTTTAAAGGAGCAAAAGACGACAGGCGCTAAGTGTCAACCCCCTGGTTTATGGTTAGGGTCACAGTCAGGGCACACATTGTTCTAGACTTGTTCCAATACTCAGTCAAGTACGGCTTGGGAAATTGGGACTTTTGGGCACAATCCGTACCAAATGTATTTCCCTACCAGCGAGATGGCGGCCACAGTAACCAGACCTTCCAAATCGAAAGCCGTCCATTTCTACGGCTAGAACAGAATGGCGTGTGATCATAGGGGGAGCCATTCAAAATATAAATAGCCAAGCTCTGCAGGTCGGACTGGACAATTTGATCAGCGCGACAAAGAGGATCTTTTGACGCGAGAGGAGAAAGAGCAAATCTAAGAAAGGATCTTGTAACTGACAAATAAAGAAATCAAACAAACAAACAAATTAAACAGAGAGGGACCAAAACCTTGGGCTCATCTTAATTGTTACAAGTTGTGCAAGTAATACCCAAGGTTAGAATGATGGCTGACCCAATAACCATAGGTCACATGGGAGTAGGAGGTGATCAAATTGGATTTGTTTTGAACCAATCCCATCATCCATTGCAATGTGCCTATCTGATTCAAACACAAATTATTCCCCGTTTATAAACATATAACTGAAGCCTGATTTCCTTTCCAATGTGACTGATTGAAACATATGCAGTTCCATTCTGAGAAGGGACTGCCCCCAAAATTACCATAATAACACCCCTAAAAGAGAAAGGTCCGACCAGTGACCCCGGTCACACCCCCCTGTGACTTAGCTCTCCTTAATTCCGTTTTGGCTCAAGGCCCACACGGACGCGTTTACATATCAGCTGTGCGGGCGGGCCGGAAGTGGGGAAGTCAACATTGGAAAGAAATCAGGGCTTCAGTTAGATGATTTATAAAACATAATGTGTTTTTGAATAATCATTACACTGAACTGATTTCCTTTACACCAATGTTGGAATGAAACATATGCATTTACCCCCGTTGATATTTTCAATCAACACCCAGACTAGCACCACCTAGTGGAGGTGGAGCTGAGATTTCAGAGGAGAGCAGCCATAGGGATGCAGTCAAAGGTAGACCAAAACGCCAGAGCCCAAAAAACACATGGAATATAGATTCTAAAAAGTCAGGAAGGAAGCCAATAACTCACCTGATAGTGGAGTACACAGGGGTGAGTAAGAGGACCTCAGACATTATAATGTGATTTAAAAAGACCTGGCCAAAGTTTTTGGAGGATGGCCAGAAAGCGCGATCCCGCAGAGAGAAAACCCCAACCTAAGGAAATAGGCGATGAGGATTTGAGGAAGAGCTCCGACAGAGAGACTGGAGTGCGACGGTAGGCCCTGGACAAAGGGCCCGAAGAACCCGGCAAGGCTGAGAACAAGGCCTCACAGCCTTGCGAAAAACTGAGGATCCGGGAGGAACCAGAGAAGCGCAAGGCGGACCGGCGTAAAGACGCGGCGGGGCAACGAAGCCTAACCCCAAAAAAGGAGGAGAGGGCCCCCTAGAGAGGGGTCCGATCAGAGCCCCACAGAAGAACCCCGCGGAGGAGAGGCCCGGGGGGGAGATAAAGGTTGAGAGGAGATGAATGAAGGCTAAGGCCAAGCCCTTGGAGGGCTGAGAGAAAAGTCCGACCCTGAACCGGAGGAAGAAAAGAAATAAGTACACAAGGAGAAGGAAATCTCCGAGCTAATACAGCCGGGAAAGGAACAGGGACCCGAAAGAGGAATAAAGGCGCGTGCTAGAGGGACGACGCAACCAAGGACGATTGGGGCTTAGACAAGAGACTCGCCGATAACTCAGATCCCAAGAGGGAAAAAGCTTTAGGGTCAGAACGGAACGCTTGCAGGAGTCAATGGAACGAACCAACGTCACCGAAGGACAAACCTAACAACCTAGGCTGTGGTAGGCTGAGCTAGTTGAACGAAAAATCCAGACAGAGGAATGATCGGAGGAAGGAAACAGACCAACAAGCCTCAAAATAAGCGAAAAGTCCCACCTCAGACTGACACAGCCAGGAGAGGGTGGAGGGGACGACGTCAGGAATCGACTCGGAGGTAGACCGAACAAACGAGGAAAGAACGAGGCAGACCTCCGCATTACCGGGAGCCGCGGGCACCAGAACAGGGGGCAACGAGAGCAGTCAAGCTAGATTAAGGATAAACTAGCACACTCCACAGATCGGGCCAGAGTCAAAACCGGCCCAAAAAGTAGACAAAGCGGGGTAGTAAACCACCGAGAGTCTACCAGAGGAGGAGACACAGAGGTTAGCTCGCAGAAAAACGAGTCGGCTCGAGAGGCGGACCCGAGCCGATGAGCTCAATACTGCTCGGAAAAGCCCGAGCAGAAGTATAACCAGTGGCGACTGCAAGCAGGAGAGCCAGGGGTGACAAAGAGTAGAAGACAGGAAGTAATCCAAACATGAGGAATTTCTTGGACGAAGACGAACGGTATTATCGAGGGGAGGAAAACAAGTAGCTGCGTAGCCGAATCCGGCACGGGCATTAGGATGCCACCGAGGAGAGGTCGCGGACAGCATATCGGCTTCGACACAATATTCTCCAGAGGAGAGAAAGTGAAGGAGAGCCACCGAGAAGTGCTACCCGAACGGGCGAGGATACCGAGTAAGGATCACCAAAGCCTCGAGAAAAAGGGATGTAACACTCGCCCCAAAACTCAAGACGTAAGACATGGAAGAATGACTCCACAGCGGGGGTTTACGCCCCAGAGGACATTTCCACACCGGAGCGAGAAGCTCCCAACCGACTTAAAGTTCAGGACACTTTGACCGAGATTAGAGGGGTAAAAAATCCCAAGTCGGAAAAGTGGGCAGACCACTATGTCAAGGGCTCCAGTCGTAACGAAAGGAGCCAGGCAACAGAACTGCCCCAGGACCCCGAGGGGTAATAAGGGGAATAGCAACAAGAAACCAGTCAAGGCAAGCGGGAAGCAAGACCAAGTAAATGCCAAAAAGAACAACTGAGAACGCCACCTGTGAAGGCGAGTTCTGAGACCCACAAAACAGGAATACCCCGTCGGGGGGATTCCCACTAGGCAGCACAGTGGACAGAAAGCGTGGCAAGAAACCCGCAGGTGAAGAGATGCGAAAAAAAAAATGAAGCCGAAAAACCGCGGAGGGGAGGGGGGAACCCCCCTAAGACAGACCCCGACGAATCCGGAGCACACCCTGGGCCTTAAGCCCGGACGAAGCCCCAACGCTGGCCCGGACGAGCCCCAAACGCTAGGCGGACAAGGCCCGACGCTAAGGCCCGTTACGACGAGCCCCAAAGGGGGGATCGTCGAGCCGACCCAAAAACCCGTGTCCAGGCCCCCCGAAGGGGGAAGCGGAACAGGGTAGTAGCTGGGGCAGGGAATGTGCGGAGAACTTCAAGCCAGCCCCAACTCCGAACAAAGGGAGAAGGGGATCCACGTAGACACCGACCCAACCAGTTGGCGGAGTCCAGGCGGAAGTCGAAAGACCTCTAGGGCAGGAGGGAGTTAGGCCTGGGAGCACGGGGTAGGTAAGGTTAGGAAAGAGCCCCAAACCACAAGCGCACAGGACGAACAGAGCCCCGAGGAGGGCGAGGACATCCACCTGGGGGGAGCAAAGCCCCAAAGAGGGGAACCGAGCTATCAGCGTCAAGGCTGAATAACCAAAGCCAGAGGACCGGCCAAGAGCAGGCTAGGCCCGAGGGCACCAGCCGCATGTAGGCCGAGGTCCCGGCCCGCACAAAAGTGAGGACAGAGGGAAAGGAAGAAAAGCCAAGGGCGCAATGACAGGTTCCCCATACGGGGTTTGTAAGCAAGGGAGAAGGGACATAGAGCCCCTCCTACACCAGGCCTGAGGCCGGCCCCCCAGTGAAGCCCCGGCAGGGCAACGCTAGTAGACCAGCATAGGCATAGGCCTCAAAACCCCGTAGGGGGCCAAGGTAATACACCAAAGCAGCAGGGCATCAGCCCTAGGCCAGGCAAGACAAGGGCCAAGCAAGCTGCGTGGGAAGAACCAGGGCCCGCTATCCCGAATGGAGATTGAAGGGTCTAAGGCGAGACAAGCAAGCTAGACGATGAAATGGAAATGTGGAAAGCCCCAAGGCCTAGGCAAGCGAAGTCAAAGACCCGCCAAAGGCTCTAGGCAACGACATCCCAAGGAAGAAGCAGGGGCTCAAGACCCAAAGACCGCATCAGCCAAGGCCAGAAACACGGTCTAGACCCAAAGGGGGAACAGACACTAACGCCAGACGGCAATGGTCACTAGGCCCGGCTCTGAAAAGCGGCGCCGGCCCCGCTGATCCCGAGGAGGGGAGCAGCGAAGATGCATCATAGCCAGCGTCCAAGCTCCCGAGGGAGACAGCGGACAGGCTAGGTAGCAGTAAGCCTAACCAGCCAGAGCCTAAGAGCCAGGACAGCAAGGCCTAGATGGCCCAGCGCCGAACTGGCAGAGACCAGAGGCCTCACGTCCCCGATGGTGCACATGGAACGGGAACCCGGGCTGACAACCACGAAGGTGCTAGGCTACCGGGGCAGCAACAGTCAGCCGCCAACGAAGGCAGCGACGGAAGCTCCGGCGACCCAGAGCTGAAAACCCATGGGAGCCGGGAGCTGAGTGCATAAAGGCTAAGGCCCGGAACTCGACGAAGCTGCAAGCTGTAGCACGGCAGCATGCGCCCCATGCAAGGCCGAGGCGGGCTAGGCCCACCACAGGCAGGGCAGGAGCACCCCCCGGAGGGGACCCTGCATGCTGAAGCCAGAGCAACGTCAGAGAATGACGCGGTAACCAAGGGATAAACCTGGATGAGAGGGCTTTCCACACAAGGCAAGGCGACATTGCAGCCAGGTGTGAAGCCACTGAAGCTAGGCCGCCCCGTGGGGAGCCCTGCCAAAAGAGCAGACTGAGTAGATCCAAGAGAACCACCACGCGACCTACAGTATTAGGGAGAAAGGTCGCGGCGCCGAGGTTGAAAGTCAACACCCTGGAAGGTGTCAAACACCCCCGAGAGCAAGCCCCCGTAAGAGGGGGACCAGATGATGTGGGGTTAAGCCCGGAAATCCACGCCACGACGGCGGATAAACGGCCACCGGGAAATCAACGCCCGATGACGGCGGATAAAAGGCCACCGAAGAAAGAAGGCGGGTGGGCCAGGCGTCGCACCGAGGCGGGGCGACAACCAGGGCCTCCCACAGGGACCGTGCCGACTGGCATAGGCTGGGCAGCAGGACCCAAGAGGCTCGACTGCACCCAACACGACCCTGACGAGGGTACGGCCGAGAAGGCATGGGTCGACCCCCAAAGTCCCAGGCACGTAAGTCGAAGGGTAGGGGAAGGGTACACCGCCCTGCCCCGGCACGGTACCAGGATCTGTACCACGCAGCTTGACCGGCCCCAAGAAGGGGAGACATCCGCTGCGAGCGGCCGTAAAACTGCCCCGCCGAAAGCGGGGTAGAAGAGCCCAGACAGCACCGGTGCCAGAGGCTGGGCAGCCGACGGCGGAAGCGCGGGTAGTGACTATAGCATGGAGGGGCTACGCGAGCGGGAGCCCGTCGGTCGAAAGACCATACAAGACTGACAAGCCCAGAAGTTTCCATCAAGACTGGGGTGGATACGTCACGTCCGGGGATGCAGCGTAACCGGAGAAGGGAGGCTGCAGCGGGTACTGAGTCCCCGCGGGGGTTAGGCCACGAAGGCGGCCCCGTAGGAACGCCAGTGCAGGGGCACCATCGGGACACACAATAGGCGGACCCGCCGCGGAAGGAGATGCCGGCGGACCAGCTCTAGCAACCACAGCAGGCGTACCAGCAAGAGAGGCCTGAGCCGACCTAGCAGATGGCGGCTCTGCGGAGGCCCACCCAGCGGAAGCAACCGCTCGTACGACAAGCCCCGAAGCCCCGAAGCCCGAGAGTACGGACGCTGCTGAGGAGGGGCACTGCATGGATAGCCACGGCTAGAGATTCGGGGTTGCAGCGAAGCGTAGTCACACACCAGCGGCGTCCCGCAGAGGGATCCCGAAGCCAGCGGCCAAGGGTTTGCCGAGAAATACCCCGAAGAATGGCTACCGGAGTCGCGGTAGAAGTGCCCGAAGACACCGGTACCGCAAACACGTTAGGTGTGGATAAACAGCGGCGATGGATCAACCCGGCGGGACCAGGGCACGACCATCACCTCTCACCACCGCCGGAATGCCCGCGGCCGCCAATCCCTGGGGGATCGGCAGCGCAAACCGCGTAGCTGCACCGGAGCAGCCACTAGGGCTGAACCAGGCGAACTAGCGGCCGATCCGACTGATGCGCTGAGAGGCGCCCGGCCCGAAGCCCACCCCCAATCAGGCTTCGAGAATAGCCGAAGCTACCCCACCTTTGGGAGCCCCAAAGACAGCAGCGAGGCCCTTGGAAGCACCCGAGACCGGAGCCCGACTACCCCCCCCCCTCCCTGCATACGACAACCACGAGCGGCGTACACATGCCAATGGTCACCCATTGCACCTCCGACAGTCCAAGACAGAAAAGAGGCGCAACGGTTGGTGCGGGGGGAGGCACATAAGCCTGTGATCGACACAAAGGGGATGGGGATCCCTTCGGACTGGAAGCGGGGCAAAAGCGAACCAAATATGCGGACCCATGAAGGGGTGAATGAGCGGTGAGTTGCTAGATGGAATTGCGTGCCGCAAAAACGTCAGAAAAATAAACAAGCGTGCCGTGGAGGTCTCCCGGTACGCAAACGCCAAGACACACAAAAAGCAACTCGGTAACTGAGTCACAAACGATTTAAAGAAATTTAAAGAAATTGTTCAAACAAAGTTTGACATATTTTATTAAGTATACACAAGCATATAAAATTAAAATAATACACACACTAAACCATGTAAATTGTTAACAAGCAAACCCGCTAACAAAGACAGTAAAAAAACCACCCACATGTCAGAGGCAGGTCAAACACCAACACGTGTTGCGTCAAATGGCTGACTTTGTGACCTTGTTTCCCGCTCACAGATACATTGACCGCATTGGCGCAAAAAAGGATACTAAAATCAGAGCTCTCCGACGGCGTAAAAAGGCTGTTTATTTCATGTTTTCTGTCGATCTGATGCGCGCTATAATCATATATAATCCAGTATATTCCAGATAGATATGGTTATAGTTAGTTAGGCAGTATTCCGTATGAGACGGACACTAGTCCATATCAAAATCTCAGTTAATTTTCGCTGCTAATGACAGAGCTACGGTAACACGCGTCCGTCTGGGTTAACAGCCAAAACGGAATTGAAGAAGAGCTAAGGTCGACAGGGTGTGAGACTGGGGTCCACAATGGTCGAGACCAATTTCTCTTTTAGGGTGTTTGTTTATTATGGTAATTGGGGCATTCCACTTCTAAGAAGGGAAAAGCATATGTTTCAGTCAAAAATGGTGAAAAGGAGGAAATCAGTTCAGGTAATGATTTGACTGTATTAAAAATACATGTCAGTACTAGGGAAAAAGGTTCAAAACGTTTAAGAACCCACAAGACATTTCATTATAATGAAAGAAATTAAAAGTACGTATGCTTGCAGGATAAAATGAGTGTATAAGTCAAGGTTTTAAGGTGTTAAAGAATTTTGGTGGGAGCACATGACCTTGGGGGAAATTCCCAAACTGGTGAAATGGACTCAATAATTCCTCTGATTTAACCCCATGAGCACTACTTGCCGATTGGTCAAAAATGGGAACTTAAATGATTTTTTTTAGCCATCATCAACATGGTGAGAATGGTTGTAGGCCGGAGAGGGCTGGCTAGACTAAATATTTGGAAGAGCTAAGATTGCCTTTCGTTTGGGCACTGAAAAATATTAGTCAACTCAATCTATGTTGTAAAATAATAGGTAAACCGGACAAAATTGCATACAGAAGGATTTTCTTGCTAAATAGTATAAAAGTCTCCCAAACAACATTCAAAAAGGTAGAAGGTAGAAGGGGAAAAGACCTGGCCAAGACTGCTAATTTGCATTTATCTTACGTGGAC
Source organism: Ophioderma brevispina (assembly GCA_023653785.1). Taxonomy (NCBI): domain Eukaryota; kingdom Metazoa; phylum Echinodermata; class Ophiuroidea; order Amphilepidida; family Ophiodermatidae; genus Ophioderma; species Ophioderma brevispina. Next base: position 45,271 of record JAMKCH010033110.1, read on the forward strand.
TTATACGCCCATATTTCGACAAAGGTATATAGCTCATAAAAGAAGGTTTAGGGGGGGCGATTTTCCATTTTTCTGATAGTATTGTCCATGGTTTTGGCATGCTTTGAATTTTGCCTGTCAAGTGTGTGTAGCACTTGCCAATTGATATTAAATGGAAAGTGATAGTCATATTCAAGATGTCCCGCCATTTTCCGCCAAAATTAATTTGCATTCTAGATGATTTGTTCAGGACTGCAATCGGGATAGCGAGGGCTTTCATTTACCAAATTATTATCAGAGAGGATTTGTTCAAACAAATTGGGTTCAAATAGTTTGCCCGGGGGGCAATCCCTATGCGAAGGGCGGGGTATATGCGCATCGGCCAGGTGAAAAAAATGGTCCTTTCCCGGGTCCTTTCAGTTAAATGTACCCAAAAATACGGTGTCATTAGGTTACATGAGCTGAATAAAATGGCAGTCATTAAGAAGGGGGGCCAATGATGTTAAAACTGAAATTTTCATAGGAAGTGCCTCCTTTCCAGAGTTCAAATTTACCATGAAATTATAAAATTGATTTAAATGTTTTTAATTTTGATTTTAATGCAAAACATTTTGAATTTGGTGTTCAAATTCTTTATGCAAACTTGTGATAAAAGTGGATAGCAGGAAGAAGAAAAGGGGGTCATTAGTAGGTGAACATTTAAAAAAGGGGTCATTGGTAATAGCATGGGTAATAGGTAGGACAGCACCATAGCATAAAACGCCGGTCAACTATTCTAACGTCACCAAAGTTAGGGGGGCCATTTTCTCCCATAGACCTGGACTACGCAGCTCTAACAGGGGATGTGATAGGAGCGGTTACAAGATCTACTACAAAACATCATTTGAGGATGCTGTAGATAAAGGCGCCTACATCTAAATGCCAAAGAGACGAATGGAAAATACATGACCGCAATGAGGAAGGGAGAAGAGACTAATAAACCTAATCTGCACTATACACGGTACCCAACTCAAAAAGGGTAGACCTTCCAAGTACCTCGGGCCCTATGTTGGACAGCAAGAAAGACTCAAAGTTAAAGGCCGTGGCCTGATTCGCTAATAGCATCGTCCCCATACTCCAAGATTGTACCGGAAGTGGGTCAGTGGGTCACAATTTTGGTGTAGGAAGAAAAGCTACTATTTTCTCATTTAACCTGTGGAAATCTTAGAGCTCAAGGTTGTTTGGTTTGAAAGTTAACAAAATATGATTGTAAAAAAAAAATTGTAATTTTCCATTTGGTCGACCGATATTAAACACATAGGGCTAAGAAAATAATGGTTTTAGGCTCTCACATGAAAACGTATTGAAATATCAGCGCAAAACTCTACAGATGGGAATTAGGGGTGAAGACCATTCTTTCAAGATAAAAACTTATTTACTTAATCCGGGTCGTCTCCTTAATATATTGTAAAAATACAAATATGGCAAATGGCACATAATTTTAGCATAATTAGCATGTCTTGCCAGCTTCCTTTTTCTACCTTTTGATCATGTTGTTCGGACGGGTTTGTACAACAATGGTTCAGCAGGAAAACCTTTTGTAGCAATTTGTCCAGGTCATACCGTATCTTGGATGGACCTATATATGATGCAACTTATCCAATTGGAAATGCCGTATGAATGACAGGTGGGCTCAAGGGGGGGGGTTAAGCATCAATTGAGACAAACAATGGTAGAATAGTTTTTTGTAATCGGGCACATATGTATGCACATACAGATATATTGTTTATTAAGTATTTCTAAACATCAGGCCCGTACCGGGGGGGGGGGGGGCGAGGATGCTGACACCCCTCCCATTCCAAAAAGCCCCAAAATCGCCCTAAAATGCCTCAAAGGTTTAATAACGAAAGACGTAACTCACTGAAAGAATATTACAGAATTTCTTTAATTCTGCTGTTTCATAATTAAAGTTGTTCTTTTTTACTAAGTTTATATAATGTTTGCTTACAGTACCATATATGAGCTTTATGATATGTTTTACATTTTGAGTAATGATAAGATTTGCTTAGGTAGAAACTATTAAACTCACATTTCTCAAAAGTAAAGCAACAGTATTACACAGAATGTCTTTAATTTTTCTTTCAGTGCTGAGTTACGTACTTCTGATTTTCAACCCTTGATATGCTAATATGCTATTTTGTCTGCCCCTCCCCTAAAAAATCCGGTTACGGGCCTGCTAAACATGTTCATACAAAGCAATGAATAACAAATGCTACTTAGAAACTTCTTAGAAAAGTTTTGGCCAATATCTGCTGTACAAATCTAATACATGTAAAGGCATGATGTTTCAGATGTTCATCACATAATTTAGGCCTAAAAAAAAAATTGTTTTGATTGGCGTAAACATAGAAAAAAAAATAGGGTAGGTAGGTCGGATTTTTTTTTTTTTTATTGTTTCACATGTATCCAGAACCCAAATATATGACACACATAAAAAACATGGCACATTTCACTTTTTCTGTAACACATCTTTTTATTGTCATTTTGAATGTCCTGCAATACTAATCGCGATACTAAATGAAATTTTGTTTACTGGTTTTTACACTTGTTTTTTGCACACAAAAAAAGAATAAAAATATTTACGGTCCGGCGGTAAAAAATAGGGTCGGTCGGGTTAACGCCAATCAACAATTTTTTTTTTTAGGCCTTTAAAATGAGATACAAATCAGGAATGGCATCTTGGATCTATGTATTCACCTTTAAAGTGTAAATAGGTAGCATTCAAAGCCTATAAAGACATGACCATTCCTGTCTAAATTGAATGTGACATTTTAACTATTAGACAGTCATAATCACTTACCCCCATATCATTCTCTGTTTCTTGTCTGTTGGTTGTAGCCAGCGAGGCCATTTATATTGCACTAACTCATATTCAAAACCATACTCTATGCCATATGTGGGATGAAATCTGAAGAGAACAAGAATCCTGGTTGTGTTCATTGGCTATCTACAAGAGATGTACCACCCATCTTTTATTCCAGAAACTTGTTAGCCTAAAATGATTTTAGCCTTCAAATTGCCAGTTAATTCAAAATGGCTTTAAAGGGGGCTTTCGTGATCCATAGCCTCGTCCCCCGAATTTACCTCAAACGGTCGAGGATTCTTAGATCATCTGAATACGTTATCCTGAGTAATCCACGTGTACCTAATCTTTAGTGCAAGGTTCGGTCGTATCTGTAAGAAATTGCAATTTTGTATTTTCTGTCCGTAAACGGTACAGAAATTACAGCACAGTGGCCTAGGGACCGTGGGAAACGAGCAATTGCTCATACACACAACCGCAAGATCGGAATCAAATCAAATTTTGATGAATAAGCTTTTCTCAAGGATATCTAGTGAACAATGAATAAAACGAAGGTGCTGCTGGAATCACGAAATGCACACCTTTAAGCAAAACGTGTTTAAATATTTGTGGCATTTGCTTGTAACAGAAAGCTTTTTTTTAAACAAAGTTAGAAAATAGTCTTCTTTAAAAGTATGCTAACTTGGAGTGTATAAAAGGCCCTATTGTGTTTTGTTTTTAATGGTTTGAGCGCACAAAGTGTATAATGGCTTTCTGTAGCGTTTAAGGTTGAGACACCAACTGGGTTGATAATGACAGGGCACCATTGCTGTCACCAATTGGAGAGTGCAACAGGCCGTTGCACTTGAATAACATACACTAAAGCATTCTTAAACTAGCCCCATAATAGTTTAAATTTCGAGCCCTTTTGTGCCAGGTGTTTAAAATTGCGTTTAACTTTAAAAATTCTTTCTTGAAGTGTGTTTTTTTACTTGCGATACGTTTACCTCGCTTAAAAACGTTGGCTTAGCTTAAAATAGCGCTAAACACCTTTTGGAATACGGGTCTAAGGGTCCAACAAGGCTTGTTTAGGGGTCATACAATGTTTTCCTGCCATTTTCTAAATGACAAGTAAGATTGTTACAAGCAATAACATACACATCATCTATCACCAAAATTGAAAACGTTTGTCTTAGAACTCATAAAATGACGGGATTATTTTCTTAAAAAAATGTTTGTTGTTAAACAGCACATTCACTAATTGTGCAGGTTAGTGGTAATTTAGTTAGTTAAACCAAAGTTTTAAATCCGGTTTTGTCCCCGCTAAACAGGGGTGGCCGGATTCACCTCACATTCAGCAATACTGCTGTGTGAGGATTTATTGGAGCAAAAGATAATTGCCCGGATGCCCTTCCTGACGCCAATCCACAGTTTTCGGCGGTGGGCCTAGCCTTTGGGAAACCACGCCCACCATGCAAGGCAGCATGTGCTGGAAGGGCGCCATTAGCTCTCCAGAGCTGACACCCTTGTAGGTAAACATCCTTTTTCATTCTACCAGGGTAACTGGCTAATATTCCTTGATAATTTGGGATGTGATTACAATGACTGAAAGCATAAGCAAGAAACTTGAGGTTTAATACTGTAATACTTGTCTGTCTGTTCTGACTCAAAATCTTATATACTCACTTTGAAAGTCGGTGATAAGTAGTTCTTCAGAAACCAGAACTTGACAGGCGACTTGGTATTCTTTAAAACACTCAACATCATAATCCTAAATATTGTTTGAAAAAACAAAAACAACAAAACATATGTGAATATATTTTGTTCATCACCTAAAAGGGGAAAAAATATTTGGCTTTTGTTTATCCACGAGGGTGAAAGCAATTCCGTTTTACACATGCACCTCTTGCCACAAGCCTGCTTTGCATGTACATCACACACTGCATCTGCTGCTTCAGTTACACCCGCACTGTTCTATATATATCAAATCGCAGAGTCCTACTGAATGTAGGGAACATCTGGGCAAAGCTTCATGACTATACTCCGTCATCCCTAAGTTTTAGGTGGTCAGCCAAGAAGCATACATGATGTCTAATAAGAGTCACCGTTGCAAACCCCTCCAGGTACAATGAAAAATGGATCAGAAGCAAGATATGATAACATTTTTCACTGGTTACCCTATGGAAATAAGTTACAATCTTTACACTTCATGAACAGAAGGAACGTAAGCAGTTTTCAATGCGCAATATTGGTGAGATCTCCCGCTTGATTTGACCCAGGTATGAAAATGAACCTTCATATGTGCATCTTACCAACACACTTTCCCCCCCAGCCCCCCGCACACCCCCCACCCCCACCGTTCTTGATTCCAGGTTTGCAACAGAGTCAAAATTTGTCTTATTCCCCTAGCACATTGAAACTAAAAAACAAGATTACCTTAAGAAATCCGTTCATACAGTGTTCCGTATGCAAGTGATAAAATGTGAGTGTTTCTTCGGCTTCTGTGTCTGATCTTTCTTGGTCTGGCTCCCCACTGACACCAGTACTCGTGAAGTAACCTGGTAGGGTCAGAAATGTGTATGGGTCCTTGGGCGTAGTATAAACACCAACAAACCCAAAAAGGATAAAACAACAGGTACTTACAAAAATAGGACAAATGAACAAATAAGTGTATAGGAATGAAAAAGAACAGTGTACAGACGCAAAAGAAATTAGGGATAAACAAGTAAAATACATAACTCCTTGAACAAAGGCTTTCTGCTAAGAACAACAAACTTGTCTTTTTATTTTTACACTATTGGCAATTATTGTCATTTATCTCAATTATTTTGAATTAGTGTATTTTAGCCTTGAAAGGCTCCCTGTCTAGAGAAGATTGAAGACCAAACAGATAAATTGGTGGTCTTGTGTACACTGTACACTCCAGGATACTAGTCTATGTTTAAACCCAAATACACTTTTGGTAAAACTTGGCACCAAACACCCCCCCCGAACTCCTGGTCAACAATGGATACCCCTATGCACTTAAAGTAACAGAGGATTATGTTTTTTGAGATACAAAATCTCCAAAGTTGCATTGGATTGGTTGCAACCACCTACCAATAACTTTACAATGGGTTTCTTTGAACAAACAAGTACAAAAGAAAACCGCAAACCTTGTTTTGAACTGGCCTGTTATCGTAATCGTCCCAAAGGAAACCTGCTTTGATTTTATGTTGTACAGAAAATACTAAATTTTTTTTTTTTTTTTAATTTACATACATAACTTCCATAGACTTGTGTACAAAAGGACCTCTCATACAAACGTCAATTTCTCAGAGTATAAAGCGCGGTTATTTCAAACTGGATTTTGGGGGAAGATTCGGACAGACCTCTCAACAAAAATTGAAAATGATATGATGAAGGCTGTTTTTTTAGCTACAGATCATCGAAGATTTTTGTTTAAACACACCCACACCTAGTTTCAGATTTTTAATAGAAATTAAATGCACAGTCTCCCAAAAACCTTCGAAATTCTACAAAAAACAAAATCTTTACCACCCAAATGGTGTTGACTAGTACAAACATTATGATTAATTTCAAATTTCATTTAAAGGACACAACTTAGAACATTTGGACTCCCGTTTAGGCAAAGGCGCCACATTTTGGACGCCAACACTCTCTCGGCGCCGACGTCGTCTGCTATTGCCTAGTTTGATTTAGTGGGGTGATTCCTATACATAAGACGTGATTTACTAGTGTGATCTAATACATGGTAAGCATTCCAATATGCAAGAAAATACAGGGTTCGAAAAAAAATTGAGGGCGCTTTTATGGAAACAGGTTCCTCACAGGGGAGGGCGGCCAAGAATTTCCAAATTTCAGGACGGTCGCAATGGTTTAACACGTAAAAGCAAAATCTTGACGAAAAAATTCTGAATTTTTTACATGTGGTCAAGAATCTTTCGAGTTACAAACCCATGGAGTGGAAGAATCAATCCACTGGAAGGGTTATTTCTTGAAGTTTTTTTGGATGAATCAACGAAGAGGACGAGGTCGTTATGGGGTGGGTCCTGGGAAACAACCACACCAACCGACCACATCAAAAAATACACATGGTTTGGTTTGAATTCGTACTGCTTAATTTTCTTTTGACATTTTGGGGAATGCTAGTAATGAAGTGGCTGGCCGCCACCGCGTGTGTCCTCATGGCTGCTGTAAGACAAACGTTAGATAACTACAATCTTGCTGCAAAACCTACCTTGGATATTGGAATCCATATCCTCCCCCACTCTTACTAGGAGCTTTCTCCTCAGGCTTTGACAGCAAACTTTCTGGTCTTTGCCTTGCTTCTTGTAAGCCTAAAGCAAATTATTCAAAAAAACACATTATGTTTTATAAATATATAATGAAGCCTGATTTCCTTCACTGTGGACTGAAATATAGAATTCCCTTCTGAGAAGTGGATGCCCCAAAATACCTATTTAGCACCCCTAAAAGATATAATGGTCTCGACCAGTGAACCCAGGTAACCCCCCCCCCCCCCCCCCCCCCCCCCCCCCCCCCCCCCCCCTTACAGTGTCGACCCAAACTCTTCCCCAATTCCGTTTCGGCTCGTAGCCCACACGGACGCACGAACTCATATATTGATGTGGGGAGGGGCTGGAAGCGGGGAATAAACATTGGAAAAAAAGGAAATCACGAAAGGAAAAAAAATAACAAAAGGAAAATCAGGCTTCAGTTTATATCGATTTATTAAAAACATTAAGTGTTTTGAATTAATCCTTACACTGAACGGATGTCCTTTACACACAATGTTGACTGAAATATATGCATTTCCCTTCCTGAGGAGTGGAATGCCCCAAAATACCATTTTAGCACCCCTAAAAGAGAAAATGGACTCACCAGTGACCACCAGGGTCAGACCCTGTCCGACCATAACTCTTCCCCAATTCCGTTTTGACTCAAACCCACACGGACGCGGGTATATATCATGCTGTGGGGCGGGCCTGTAAGCGGGAAGTCAGACATTGGAAAGGAAATCAGGCTTCAGGTATATGATTTATAAACATTAATGTGTTTTTGAATAAATCATTACAACTGAACTGATTTCCTTTACACCAATGTTGACTGAAATAATGCATTAACCTCCATTGAATCAATAATTTCAATCAACACCAGACTGGCTCACTCAGTCGGAGGTGGAGCATGATATTCAGAGAGAGGCGATAGGATGCAGTTAAAGGTTGAATCAAAAAACGCCGAGCACAAAACACATGGAATCTAGATCCAAAAAGTCAGGAAGCCAATAACTCACCAGACAGTGGAGTACACCCCCAAGGGTGAGTAACTGGACCTTAGACTTTATAATGGGTTTAAATGACTAGCCAAAGCTTTTTGGAGGAGAGACAGAGCCGAGAATCCGCAGAGAAAAACCCAAGCCTAAAAGGTATAGGCGAAAGGAGAACTCTGAAGGGACTGGAAGCGACATAGGCCTGACAAAGGGCCAGAAGAACCCCGCGGCAAAGGCGGATAACAAGGCCTTGCAAACAACTGAGAATCCGGGAGGGAACCAGCGAAGCGCAGGCGGGACCGGTTAAAGGCCGCGGGGCAAAGAAGCTTAACCACAAAACCCAAGGAGCGGGCCCCCTAGAGAGGGGACCGATCAGAACACACAGACGAAACCAACGGGGAGAGAGGGGGAGATAAAGGTGAGAGACTGAAGGAAGGCTTAAGGCCCAGCCCGACGACAGGATGGGAGAAAGACCGACCCGGACCCGGGAGAAGAAAGATTACAAGGAGAAGGGAAAATCTCGAGCTAATTCAGCGGGAAGGGGACCGAAAAAAGAAATAAAGGCGAGGATTAGAGAGGACCGCCGCACAATGGGGCTTCGCCAAAAAATTCGCCAATTAAATAACGATCCCAGAGGGAGCTAGCTTTCGGGTCAGGATCGGACGCCTTGCAGGAGTCAAGGGAACGAAACCAACGTCACGAAGGAAAAACAAACACCTCGAATGTGGGAGGCTGAGATAGCCGACCGAAAAATCCAGACAATGGACGATCGGAGACGGCTAACAAAGCCTCAAAATAAGCGGAAAGGCCCACCTCAGGCTGTCACAGCCAGGAGAGGGAGGGACGATTCAGGCCTCCGCAAAGACCCGGGAGCCACGGGCGCCAGAACCGGGCAAACGAAGAGCAGTCAAAGCTAGATTAATGATATACTAGCACCTCCCCCAAATCGGACCAGGGTCAATCCCGGCCCGAAAAAGGTAGGACCAAAGAGTGGGCGAACCACGGGGAAGTCCTACCCAGAGGGAAAAAACCCAGCGGTTAGCTGCAGAAAACACGAGTCGAGCCCGAGAGCGCGACTCGAGCCGAGAGCTCGCTAACTGCTCCGGAAGCCCGAAGCAGAAGCCTACCAGTGGCGCTGCAAGCAGAAGAAACCAGGTGACAAAATCGTAGAACAGATATGCCCTAGCATGAGGAACTTTGACCGAACGACAAATCAATATCGAGAAAGCAAACAGGTAGCCGCGTAGCCGAAGTCCGGCTCAGGGCAGACGGATGCCCCCAAGAAAATGCCCTGGGAAGCACAGGGGATCGACACGATATCGCCCGAGGAAGAGGAACGTGAAGAGAGCCACCAGTGAGGTGCTACCCGAAGGGCGAGATACGACTAAGGATCACCGGAGCTCGAGAAGAGGAAGTAACCAACTCGACAACCAATCTCGAGAGTTCAGACATGGAGAAAGTGACTCACAACGGGGGTTACGCCCAGAGGCATTCCCACAAGGGAGAGAGAAGCTCCCAACCGACTTTAAGTCCAGGTCATAGAATTTGACCGACTAGAAGAGAGAGGAGAAGATCCCAGTCGGAAGTGGGAGAACACCATGTCAGGTGCTCCTGTAAAGACAGGAGCCAGAGCATACCGAACGTTCCCCCAGGACACCAAGGGTACTAAGGGGACAATATACTTGTCCGCCTTGACAGATCAGTACCTTGGGCAGCGGC
>JAMKCH010033111.1:0-25099 GCA_023653785.1 Ophioderma brevispina
GAGACAACCACATACTGGTGATAGGAGGATGTGGTATATCAAATAAGGTATGTCTTAGATTGATTTCTTTCAATCCTAATATCTGTAGTATGTAGTAGTAAAACCCAAAGTTTTAAATCTGGTTTTGTCCCCGCCAACAGGGGTGGCCGGATTCACCTCACATTCAGAGCAGTACTGCTATGTGAGGATTTATTGGAGCAAAAGATAATTGACCGGATGCCCTTCCTGACGTCAATGTGTTGGATGGCCGCCATTGGCGCTCCAGAGCCATTGCCCTTGTAGGTAGATCTTCTTTTTAGTTCTAACAGGGTAACCAGCTACCCTCCTCATCAGATTTCCTTAGAACCCAATGGGGGTGACGGTTTAGCTGCTGACAACTCAGCCCTGGGACAGGTAGTACTGGTTACCAGGATACCAGTAGCAGGCCCTCAAAGAAAACCTGACCTCACCTGTAGATCTTTCCATTTGTGTCTGAAGCATGGAATCTCTGCAGCTTTTGTTGTTGAACAAATGTAATTAGGCAAAGCAAACATGAACAAATTGGTTGCTGTTTGGTATTGCTGGCCACCTAACTACAATTGGCTATACTGTTAATTCTAACTATACCATGCATTGCTAAACATTGCAAGATATTCAAAATTTGAGACCCCCATTAGTTCAGAGAATTTATTCCTGGTAAAAAAAATCCTCACCTGCTGGCATGTTATATATTTATTAAATAAAGCAGGGCTGAAAAAATGCCAAACTTCCCAGGAACACAATCAAAATTTCCCTTCCAAGTTTGCAAATTTTCCCTTCAATTCTTATGTATTTCTTTATTTAAAGGACAAAAATGTCCCTACAAATAGCAAAATTTGCTGGGAATGTGGTTCCCAAGTTCTCCACTTTTTGCAGGCATGACTTAAAGATTATAGATATGTTTATTTTTTTGGAAATATCACCAACTTCTTGGCATCCTAAATCATCAACACAATGATGGAACGTCAATAATCTTCACAAGCATGCATACAAGCATGATGCTCAGAAGCAGAAGTCACATCTTTGAGAAAATTTTCAATCTTGGATGGCAATTCTGACTGACATTATCTGTAAAGAATCTTTATTCAGTAATTGAAATGGATTATTAAGGATGTCAATGGGCATATCCAGGCAAAAGAATAATAATCCATTCACAAGAGAATGAGCAGACACAGACATACACTTGGTCCCTTACTGCAGTAAAAATGTACTATGACAGTTGGAGGAAGAGTATGCAGCAAATTGAAATCCACAGTGCTTAATCAACAGTTTTCACCCAAATTCAGCAGGGTGCTTAGTCTAATTTTGAAAGAAAATTTACCATATATTATTGGCAAAATCTTGCAAAGAAATGTAGATAGTTTTTGAAATGTTGTTTTGAGATGCTATTCTTGACAAATTGAAATCCTCTGGGGTTTACTGGGGAAAGGCACGCATGTTTTTGTGCAGCTTTTTCTAACAGTTATCACACAATGCCACGTTCACATAGTTAATCTTTGTGTAACATAGAATAAATCCCAATACTATGATTGCGGTTTATTCCGTATTGAATCTTTGTGAACGTGACATGCCTTAACGTGGCTGTTAGATACAAGCCTCCTGTACTGCAGGTAAAGGTAAAAAGGTAAAGGGCCAGACCTATGTATACAGCAACAGAGTGTTCATCTTTCTTTGAAAACCAACTGGGCCAGACTCAAACATATGTTACCGTGAGAGTGTTGCGACAACCCCTTTACAGCAGGTCTGTTACCTTCCCAGCATTTGTACAACCAGGTAGAGAAGAGTAATTCAATAAAGCGAATTACTCAAGGGCGCATCATGTTGGCTACAGAAGGCTTGAACTCACAACCTTCGGTGTGTAGATTGAGCACCGTATACACTGGACCACACATGCATGGTCCACAAATGAGAAGGATATTAATTCTTCAGTGATTCTTAGAGGTGGTCAATAATTTGCACAACTTTTTGTGATGTTTTTCGACACTTGATATGGGACCCTACGGAAGCCTTAGCATGGTTAGGTTTTAATAAGAGAATGAACCAATAATATCTTAATAATTCAGAGTTAGAAATTTGTGGAAAGGTGCGAGAATCGGTTTAGATTCTCCCAATTAAGATGTACAAAAATGTTGGATTCTTCTCCATTTAATTTGTGTATAAACTTACAAGGTTTGCAAGAATCTACTTGGATTCTTGCAAATTTGTTCAGGAGAATCTCAGCAAGAATCGATTCTCAGGTTCTCACTGAAATTCTGACCCTGTAATTTCAGAATCTTTATCAAAAGTATAAGCTGACTATAGTTGGTACACCATAATTAGAGGTTAAAAGCTGAATATTTTTAGCTTCAAGTGCATTGGCCAAAAATCAATGCACTCATGCTCAGTTCGATGATGAATAATGCCAAAAGCCCCGCAGGGGCGAATGCCATTATGAGTCTGGCCAAGTGCATTGATTTTTGCCAATGCACGAGAAATTAAAAATATAGACATTAAAGGTGCTTGTTCCAATTTTTGTCTATCGTGTTCTCTACTTGATATGAGAGCCTGACACCTGTACACAATGACCATCAAGTACCGTGGGAAATAAACTGGTGATTTTGATGCTAGATGCGATAATGCATAGTGCAAGGCCCTATTCACTACTGTGCAAATATTGATGGTTAACCATTAAAACACTAGTTTTTTATTTGTATCTTGAGAAAGAAATGGATTTGAAAGCTAAAATTTCAGGACGACAATGAGAAAAATACGGCATTTAATCTGGCAACAAAATTGATACTACTTCCGGGTAAATCAGGGGGTCCCAGAGACGATCGGAACAAGCACCTTTAACCTAATTCATAAACGTTATTACAACAGATATTTTTAAAAGAAAATCTGAATATGTCATGAAATCCAATGCAGTAATGCTGCTTATGAAAGATGGCACATATACCCGCCCATAAAATGAATCAATCTAATGTCGCGCGTAAAACCTTCTAAGCACTCTGCGTAATCTCATTAACATACGCACCGTTTAATGACCAATAACATCATGTTTTTGTCCATCACAATTTCCCCTTCCTCTCTCTTATAACGTTATGAAATGTAGTAATCAATCCATTGATCTTGGTTTTTTTTTTTTTCTTCCAAGAATTCTGTACAGATGTCTGGGTTTTAGAGATGGGAAAATGACAGGTCAGTGGAAGGAGGTTAAGTGGCTGAATGAGAGCATTCTGCTCTGTTATATTTTGGTCATCCAGCTTGTAAGTTGGGTGGGTACCTCACAGCTGTGACCCATGCAACTGGTCGCTTTTATTTTTTAGGCACTTTTAAGCAATGCGCACAATTTTTGACACTGGTATATAGGACAAGAAAAGCTATTACCTCTGCAAAAATCAGAAAAATCTATTGCAGGAATCTTGCCATATAGGCCAAGAAAGGTCATAATTTTTATGTTATAGGCGCCTCTATAATGCCTACTACCAACCCATAGAACAGAAAGAGTGCAAAATTAGATTTTTATGAAAAAATCATATTTGCCCGCAATGAATTTCATCAAATTACATACAGGATCTAGTTAGCGGAATAAATACTCCAAATTTGTGTCAAAAGTGTGTCGCCATTTATAATTTTTTTGCTTATTCATTCTCGTTTGGTCATAATAAATAGACTTTTTCAAACAGCTGTGGACCTATTCGGCCATCACTATTAATCAGGCCTCAATCCTGGAACAAATTTACAACAAAGCTTGAAATTTTAAAGGGGATGACCCGATTTAAGTATATAAAGTTTCATCTTGATTAAAAGACTGGCTTCCCCTCAACCCGATCTGTAAAGTTTCACGTCGATCTATTTGCAATCCGTTTTGACGAGAAAGCTTTAAAACGTGATTTTGTAATCCCCACAGAATTGTGTGTAAAATAATATTGGGGCACATTTTCGCTCATAACATCCATACAAAACATTCTTTATAGAAACCCTAAGATTCACAGGGTAAATGAAAAAATAAATAGTAGCTTTCTTCAGATGACCAACAATTTTGACCACTTCTGGTAAAATCTGGGTTTTGGAGATGGCTGAGGCTAAAATTATTACCCATTGGGCCATGGCCCTCCTTTAAAGAAAAGACTCACACGGATTAAGAAAAAAATGTAGTTTGCCTTATCTACAAACATATAAATAAAGAAACTGAGTATCCCATTGCTTCACTCAGAGGGATATGGTAGGACACATGCAGTCGTTATTCTACTCAAACTCTTTTTGTGGATTCCCACAAATTAACCAATAACAGGATCGCACTGGTTCATACAGATTCATGAGGACGTCGTTGCACCTTAAAGTAGTAGTAGTAATTATTTAATCCATACAGAAGAGGTTGGGTATTCATCCAAAGTGTTGCTCAGGATATTTGAGGAGTGGGTCATAGGAGTTGTTCAGGAATTTTAGGTTCATAGGTCATGTAGAGGTCATTTGAAGTCGTGTTTAAAAACTTTATAAATGTTCTACACAAAAAGGGTGGTTATTCACCAAAGTTATTCCGAATGAGCCTTGAGGAGCGGATTATATTCTAGATAAGAAGCAAAGATAATGTTGGGGGTATTGAGCCATTGTCCAGAAGCGGGTTGTCATTCACTCAAAGTAATTTATGAGTCAATGCACCATTGATGCTTTGTTCTAGGCCTTATTAAATTCACATTTTAGTAAGGAGTATGCATATGTGATTGGGGTTTGGACATGGCAGGTGTGAACAAATACTAGGCCATGCAGATATTATATACACTGCTTAGTGAATATTGATAGAATATTGATGTGGTTGGTATGATACAAAGAATATATTGCACGAGCAAGAAAAAATGTACGAGTTGAAGACGAGTAGAGTACAATATTTTTCTAGCGAGTGCAATATATGCTTGTAGCTTACAAAAAAAAGCCATTCAAATATTATATATTATCTTATTTAAAATATCAGGCTGATCAAACCAAACCTGCGTGAAAGTGTTGTCGTCCAAACTGGTGAACGATAGTGTTTCAATAATGGCGATATGCTAAAACATGCCTCGGATGCGAATTAAATTAAAAAGATATCCGGGGACTTTTACCACAAAACTGTACAATACAAAGATTTCTTTGTTTTTTTTAACACCACTCGGGAGCTGAGATAAATTAAAAATACGAGTGATTTACTTTACTTCTATCGAGGTTGGTGACAGTATCACAATATTCGGCAAGTCAAAGAAATCCCCAGGTATCATCAGCAATGCGACGGCGCAGGGGATTGCCAGTGAACCTCGTCCTGAAACCCGTCAGGACACACTCCCAGAGCAGCGACTTTCCTGTAGAAAATGCAAGACGAGAGCTCAGGAATCACGGTCTGCTACTAAATGGATCAAATAAGAGATACATATTGGTGGAGAATCTGCAACAAGTGTTCAGTATCCAGAGATAAAAAAGTGAGCAAGAAGATATGGAATGTCAGCCCTCTACATCAGGTCAGGGTAGGATTACCGCCGCACTCCCAGGTATTTGCGTGATGAATTTACATCACTAATCCTGCATGCCCCTACTAACACTGGTAGATTGCGACTGATGCGACAAGAACTGCAATGCCATTGGGTGTTGCAAGACCTTTTGGTTAGCCGTTTATAGTGTAAGTGTGGTGCATCCATAGGCCAAGTAATGCTAGTGCATGAAGTCTGACAGTAGTTTTACAAGTTTGCAAGTGCGCGTGGTCTGTGCACTATGTTAACTGAAAGAAACAGACCATTAAAAAAGTCGACAAACCTGAATCAGGCAAACATGGGAACATTAGCTCAACGCAAAAAGACGTTGCTACCAGGGCAAGCTGCATAGGTTAAAATCCCCCGCTTGCAAAAAATAACCCCAGTGTGTTAGTGCTCCAAACAACCGCCAGTGAGAACGTCACCAAAGTATCTCATGGAACAGTATGTCTTAGACACATCCACCATTCTTTCATCAGGATATGTCTCGTGGCGACCAGTCAAAGAACAGGGAGCTGATCGCAAGTTTGTGTTTAGTCCAATCCTAGAAGGCCTTTCAAGCCAGCACGGTCCACCACCAGAGACTTGTTTTACGTCAGTTTGTGAGGGTCGAGCAGAATTGATAATGTTTGGAGGGCTACTGGAAGACTCGTGCCAGTTTAGTTCAATCGGAAAAAGTGCAATAAATACTGTGTATTATGCTATGTAGATTATTTTAACTTTGTAATGTTGCTTTTCAAATTATTGTATTGTATTGAGAGTATGTCTGGCCTAACACATAATGTGCAGACTTGTGATCCTATAGTTCCATTCTTCACTGTACTTGCAGTGCAGTGAAAAGGGATGAAAACCATCTCTGACTCAACACAGCAGCAATACAATGTAATCCTAAAGGTCTGTTCATACTTCACTGCAATGCATTCCAATGCAATGTAATTTGAACTGTGTTAATGCTGCATTGAGTCAGAGATGTTTTCATCAATTTTCACTGCACTGCATTGTGTGAATGGTTCTTACGAGCATTGTAAATTCGGGAATTTGAGACCACTGCAGTCAACGTTTTGTGTCCCTGGGCAAGGTTCATAATCTCAATTGACTTGTTGATCCAAGCGGTATCTGGGAAATGTTACAATTCAGGTGCTGATAGGGATATGTACTTAAAGGCACTATCAGTGATTTGCTAAATCATAAAATCCAAAAAATCATAAAAAATCAGATTTTTGCGTGTCTGTAACAAGCATGGGTATCCCAACATACCCTACAAGTGATAAGTCTAAAAGCAACCTAATAAGAACAAAAGAAAATAATGCATAAAATCGAAAAGAGAAAACCCAATCGAAGACCTATCTAAAAAAAATCCCCCCGGCTGGCAGGGAATAAACAAATGCGCTGATCTCAACTTCAACCCTTGAATTCTAATGGTGTGTCCCCCACATGCAATTTGACCTTTGACATTTTGGCATTCTTTTCACTTGTACAGGGTACTGTAGTTTGAAAATATTGTTATCATATTCTGACTTCTTAAAAAGAGATACAAATAAAACACTGGAAATCTGTATCAACTCAACCTTTTATAGGGGAAATGGGCTAGAGGTCTGTAAAGTTTCCATTGCAAATGAAGCACCACAACTAAAATAACCGGTGTGCTGCCAAGAAGGCCCCCCCCCAGAGAGCTTTGAGCAGGAAAAATAAAATAAAAAGCATACTAAATCAGGTAGAATTGACCTGTGTGTGTGTGGGATCAGTGGCGTAATTATAATTTGATGGTGCAGAACAAAATTTCGGCCGTGAATAATAATCTGTGAACAACTAAAGCTTAATAATTACCGTAATTTCCGGAATATAAGCCGCTCGGCGTATAAGCCGCAAGGCCTAAAAATCGCCTTATTGAGATTGGTTTCACACTTCAGACATCATCGTATAAGCCGCTTCGGTTTATAAGCCTCCGCATCCTTTGAAGCCTTTGAAAACAACGTATAAGCCGCGACTAATATTCCGAAAATTACGGTAACAAAAAGTTTACGTGCAGGAATTATTGTATCCATGAGTTACAAACTCAACTCCAATAGGGCGTTTTTTTGACATTTTAAATCATAGAGCGTGTTTCTATTGAACAGACGGTATTTATCCAGATAAAAATTTATCCGGTTGATACTGAGAATAAACAATAGTGTGAAGTTTCTATTGAGCAGCGTTTTCCGGAAAATGCGACCAGCTGTCACGGACTGTGATTTTACTAGCTAAAGGGCATCTGCACAGGTCAACCACGTTGTATTGTGGGCAGTGACCTTGCCGAACTGTCAGATCAAAGATGGCAGGAAGAGCGAATGTCCTTAGTCTCAATGCCAATTTTGAGTTCTTATTCATCGGAAAATGATTCTTCTGAAAGCCCATTCACACGTCGTGATAGGTAGAAAAGGATCAGGAGGTATATTACAGAGACGTGCAATCGCGCACCAAAAAGTAAGACGGCGACAGAGAATCGTAATGTTGACAAAAATGCGTTGCTGCACCCTTATTACTAACGTCAACATCACTGCGCATGCTGGGATGGGGGTCAATTGCTGCGATCATGTGGTGTCAATTTCCGGTCTTTCACCGGTATGTGCACTCTATCGGAATGCTGTGTGTTTCTATTGTCATTAACTGGATAATTTCTCTGGCATTATCCTTTGGAAAGAAGGATAAATACCGGTGGAAACTTTCATCGGTACAAGCAAGAAAATGCAGTAGGACGGCTGTTTCTATTGAGCCAAGTTAATCCCTTTTCTGGTTTAAACTGGAAAATTGGTCCCAATAGAAACACACCTATATTTTGTTCAAACATGCCCCACCGTACTACACATTCAAAGCAATCGCAGTCCGTACAGCGCTGATTGACATATACGCAATTGGTCACCTAATTCTGTTCTGACTATAGGAGGGGATATATATGTACATGCACACCTTTATCAATTACAGTGTGTATCCAGTGGTCAAACTCAGTGTGTGAGATGTGTGATTCTAATTTGGGATCAATTACATTAAGTTCCAGAAAGAGTGTGTAGATTTTTTAAACTAAAACCATATTAATGGTGGATTTTTTAATTTGAATAGAGTAGACAGGCTTTGTGTAGAAAATGAAATTGTGACTTCATGTTGGTGAGAAATTTTAGAAATATTTACCAAGAGTAATTACTTATTGTCACCCTCATATGGAAAGGTTCTTTGATATGCATTTATGCAAGAAATAGTTTGTACAACAATATTATTTGATGGAGAACTGCAGGTTTTAACAAATCTTTTTCAAACTGCAACACATTGACTTGGACACTTTCTTATGAGGGTGACAATATTTTGAAATAAAAGTTATGATTTCTGCAGACTGCATGGAATCTGAGGTTGGTATTCTCAAATGGAGTCTACCCATATTTTAGGAGGGGGTTATCCTGTTATTTGTGCAAAGTTTGACGACCTATTCCACACATTTCTTAAAATGACACCTATACATATTATATATCATCATATAGTCATTGACCTAAAGTTTCAAAATCGGTATAAATTTTCTCCCTGATTGCCATGGTAACCGTGCTAGGTTTTTTTTAAAACAAATGTAACTCAAATACCATTTTATGTACATTAATGGGGCTTGTGGAAGATCCAGTGGGACATTCCAGAGGAAACTATAATTTGTTCTCGGATTTTTGAATTGGTTGCCATGGAAACTGGGAGCCATCCAATAAGCATATATTATTGAATAACTGAAAAAATGAAGGAGAAATTCAAAAATCGGAAGACAAAATAAAAAGTGTAAACTTAGAAGCTGAGACTTTCCTGCATATGGTGGTTGCAACATCTCACTTTTTGCAGTGGAAAAAAAATCCCATTGGCAACGGGATAACCCCAACTCCTAAACCAGGGTAAGTTCTTCATGAATAGAACTTTTTCTTTCAACTTACAACTTGAAAGTATAATGTAATTAGTATAAAAAATTAATTCCTTGTTGGTCATTCTGCCCCAAACATGAGAAATTTTTCTCACCTATTACCTTGCCCTTTCAGAGTATGTTGAAAGAAAAAAGGACTAATGCTGGTTTAAACTGGTCTAAAGTTAGACTCCCTTTGAGAATGCCAGCATAAGAATTCAAGGCTGGGATTCAAGGACCAGGAGAGGTTTTGGTGGATGTTACACTACATTCTGATTAATAATTTGTTGGACAGAATCGAACACATGCGAGCGTGGACTGCGTGAGCCAGGAGGAACATCACACCTCGTTTCGCGACGCGTAATTTTTCGAAGAATGCGCCGAACCTCCGCGTAGCTTGTTGCGCTTACAAGAGGTGTGCGTGTCTCCTGTCCAAGTAATTTTTAATCCCACTGTAGATGTAACATTTTGTTTCACTCTACTCTTGCTCTTAAGAGCAGTGTTATGCTGGCTTCATACTTTTTGTCGTGCTGTCGCAGTGTCGCAAAACCACAAGTTGTTGTGTTGTCGCTCTACTTGCTTGTCTTTTGTCGCTGCGACAAAAAGTTGCTGTCGCGTGTCGCTGCGACGTGTCGCTAGTATTTCATACTTTTTTCGTGTTTTGCAAGCAGACGGCTCATATCATCCTGGCGCCATTTGTTTACGTTGGAATAGTCTAGCACCCAATCCAAAATAAATCATTTTATCGATGTCCCATCGCTTGGCGGAGAGTTTTAACAAATGCATTTTCATTGGTCCGTTTTTTTACGGCATCGGTGGTGTCGCAGAAAGTTTGAGTCAATTTCAAGGTCAAAATCTTTCGCTGTCTGTTGCAGGAGCATCACGACAAACTAATCGATTTATCGGCTTTGCCCTCACAGCTTGTCGCAGCCTGTCGCGGCGACATGGCAGTTTTATTGTCACATGTTAACTACTCTGGCGCTGTTGCGCACTGGCGACATCACAACAAGCTAGTATGAAACAGCATTAACCTTGAGTTTTTCCGAGTAGCTATTTTTGGTGGTAACTTTGCAACATATTTGATTATTGTATACAAGTATCCATTTCTAGAAAGAAAATTGGACAATAACCCCAATGATGCAGCAGAATAATGTAAAACTTATTCCGTATTTTTTAGAAAAATACAAAAAAAACATGATTTTGCCCCAAAATTTCAGACCGCATACAAAACAATTTGAATTTTCATGATTTCTATGTTATTTTTTAGAACAGGACAAATTTGTCTATGGACAAGTTTTTTTCATTTTTTTTTAAATAGATCTTACTTTCGAAATATAAGGAAAAATGACAAAAAGTGTGATTTTAACCTTTCTTTTTCCAAAATTTGAGCATATATTTGAGGAATAATCTTTATAGAAATCGAAAATGAAAAATTTGAGAAAAAACCATCCCTGAGAAGACCGATTGCTATCGTAGGAAAATTAATCTTACCTTTTACTTCATATTTTTTGGAGTATCTTGTGCTGAAAAATTTTGCGCCAAATTTTGCGAAAATTGAACATTGAGAAAATCGTGTTTTAGTAAAAAAGTGACCTTTCACGCCATTTCAAGCTGTCTCTTTCTTAATAAATTTACCTTTTATCTCAAAGTTGAGTATTGTTGACAAGTGTGAAAAATACGTCTTATTCTGGCACTATTGAATAAAACCCTCTTTTGTCGTCAACTCCAGAAATCAGAAGCAATAATTTCATCTGGTCGAAATTAGCGCTTTGTTACTTTTCCAATTTTATTTTTCATTTTGCCAATATGCGTTCGCGCAAAGTCAGTAACAACACGCGCACGAGCTTCATTAACGCAGCAAAATTTCCACACGCGACGCGAGCGGCCCTGCGCCTGACGCCGTGTAATGTGCTTCGGTGCATTTAGGGTTTTTGAGATCCCCACCTTGGCCGATAATTTTTTACCATGCCCCTCAATAGCAGTCAATATTTTAACTATAGCCAATAGTAAGATCCCAGGCCTTAGCTAGCTTTAGCCCGGGATAGGCGTAACTGTTGGCTTACATTTACCTGCTACAATTGCGTGTATTCCCTGCATTAACTTGGTCCAAAACAACTCCGGGTCAAGAATTCCAAGTAAAACCTACTGAAAACATATCTTTGCCTGCAGAAACTGAAACAAGATCGTGCCTATGTTCGCGCAGGTAACGTTATGCCAGTTCCGAAACTCGCTGCAGCACTATAGCGCTGATCAAAAATATTGCATAAATAGCCATGGCGAAGTTCTGTAATATGCTGTTGATGTGACCTACGTTTTGTAAGACGCATGAGGTGTGCGTTTTAAGAACGAAGGTATGAAATGCATGCGGCAATGGAACAAAAAAAATGCAGGTTTTGTTACGGTTAAGCTTTTTAATATAGTATGATGAACATGTGACCCTATCCCTCAATATTTAAAAATACAAGGATCTACTTAGGTGTTATTAATTAAAATGCATCTGGCCTAGGGCTTTGACTGGGTCATTTCACTTTTTTCGTCAATTTCGTCAATCCCCAAGTGATTCTGGGATAAACACTCACCGTGCAAGAAAGCTGAGAAGGATGTATGGCCACGTAATCAAGGTTGCTGAGTATTGACAGTGCCATAAATCATATCTTATGGAAGGATGACCTCCTTTCACACCTCACAGGCTTAAGATAGTAGGCACCATCTGCCTCGAAACAGGGTGGCCTGTGGTTAAAAAATGAAAACCAAAACAAAATGAGAAAAGGACCAAACAAAAGTGGTAACGACTGTGAGAGGCATAGATGAATCATGCTGGGGATTCATGTAGTAGGGACTGTAATTCTACCACTTGTTTCTATGTTATCCAGTTTATATACATTACGAAATGATCCAACTAGTGCATTTTTTGTGCTCAAAAAAAGCCTCGAGACAACCCTAATGCCACATCTAAAACACTTCGATGCGACCAGGACTAGCAGACTGGGGTTTTTTGGTCCATGCGATCATCGATACGCCCAACCATGAAGTCACTGACCTTTGCCTTTTTTGTTGTCTCAGTGGTGGCACCATGTGAAAATTTTAATGGGGATAATTAGTACATAATATTTTCCCCTTTATCGCCGATTATCGGCGATTTGTTTATTTATATACATCTGAGTAAAAATCTACTTCTACTACGGGTCGTCGGAGTCTTGGATGGTGATGTGTTGGTGAAGTTGAGATGTTTTCTTTAGACGGAACCGGGAAGTTTGCCTAAGGAGTGGAATAATTCGGAAGCTTTCTATGGTGGGATTCGGAAGATTTCTAAGGATTGGAATTCGGAAGATTCGAGAAGGGGATTCGGAAGCTGTAACATAAGTATCAGCATAATTATGTATTATCCCTTCGCATGGTTGCCCCGCGAGCCTCAGTCCGTTTTTCGCGCTGCTCGTACGCGGGTGTTAAAGTGGGCTTATCCTTGGCCAGGTTTAGCTCCCCCCAGGTAAGTCCACACCAGGAGTCCGCCAGGGCAGGTTGGGGTTATGTCCCTGTATCGTGTCTGCTCCCTTGCATATTTTATTTTAGTTTTCGCCCTTGTCTATAGCTCGCGGCGCAACCATGTATTTGTGTTCTCACAGCGTTTACGTCCAGCTCTTGCCGATGAATCTCAAATTTTTCTCAAAATTGGGGGGGGGGGGGGGTGCCCTGTGTCTCCTGTTTTTTTTTTTAAAGGCCCTTTTTTTCTCCTTGGCCTTATTCTGCTCTACCCTTTTTGTAACTCCCGATTCTCGGCGCGGGTCATTACATCGTATTTTCTAACAACCGTTACAAGTATGTTTATCTTGTGATTGTTGTTGCAGAACGAAGGAGCCGCCTTCGAAGATGCGCGATGTGTTAAAGAGGTCCTTTGACGGACAAGACAAAAGACCCGCATGAATGTATCTGAAGAGCAGAAGCTGTTCAAAGGAGCAGACCTTGTAATATACACAAGGGTAGACAGAATGGAGATCCTGAAAATCTTTGATGAATTGGACGTGTATATGGAGGAAAGTTAGAAAGTTAAAGAGACAACAAGGCCAAGGCTAACAGGCTCCATTTCTCATTCAGGGCATCTCCTCGGGTCGTTCACCGGTGAATCTTCTACCTCTACCACTCAACCTAGACTTATTCAAGAGCAGTCAAGTTCTATCTTTGATATAGCTTCCAGACGTTATTTTACGGTTGTGCTCCAGAGGCTATAGGACAGTTTATGGGCAATTTCGTCCAGCAACCTCTGCAGGGTGATGATAAGGGCCGCCGTGATTTATATAAGTCCGAGTGGATTAAGTGATTACGTAAGACTGGCTGGTCTATCAACTCCTTCCATTCTTGGTGAAGTGGAAGATTATCAACGGTTGAGTTTAGCCCGACGGTGGCCTTTGGCAGTTCTTTACGGGTCAGAGAAATCCAGCCGTGGGCCTATGACGGTATCTAATCTCTCAAGTGATTAACGACGCTCCAGGTCTACAAGCGATAGATTTAGAAATTCTGCCTCAGTCCATTGAAGATTCACAATACTGGGAAATCAGTCCGGCTCTTTTATCCGTGGCGTGAAACTTAAACAACCTCAGGCCACGTCGTCCGGTAGTGTTGCAGTTTGATTTAGAAACGGGAGGGCGACTTCCGTGGCGCCAGTGGCAGTGAATGAGCCCAGCGGCCTTGTTAAGATTTATTGATGCGGATAGGTTATGAATAACGGTTTTACCGATGGCAACGTAAAAGTCTGGCGCCTTTTCTGGCGGCTGGGTGCCCGTATGTGATGATGTTATAGAAGGACTCTCCGAAGGAGTATGATGATATTTTATAATCAGCTCTACACATCTTGACGGCCGTGTATTACATACCGTAGCTATGACTAACTATGTTGCGGCAGGGGCAGACGATGTAGCCGATAGTATACCGACGGGTCATGAGTTTATGGTCAGAGGAAACATGAGACTTTGTTGGTGAGGCGGAAATCGGAGTTAGATATTCTTCCAATGAAGGGACAGAGTTTCCCGCCTCGGCTTCGAAGGAAGTTAGTGTTGTTCATGCAGAGGTGTATTCGATTAGAGAATTAATTTCTCCTCTTGTTTCCAAGACTACATGCTTTCCGGTCCACCAGTACGTCCACCTAGTTAACTTTCTGGCCGCGTCTCCGTGGTTTTCCGGGTTTGAATTATTCAACCGTTCTTCCACCGATTCAACTGTCGGGCCGCCTTCGTAGTTCAAATTATACTACTACTTCTCCTTCGGGCCAACCGTCGGGTCGTCCACCTCTGTCTTCGCGGCCCATGTTCTCCATCTCCTTCCGTTTCAAGTCAATGACTAGCGTCGTCGTAGTTCCAGAGAGTTCTTCTCTTCTGTATATCATCTGGTACTAGGAAGCTAAGATCGCCCACCGTATCTTCTAGACATCGATTCCCTTTCCAGGGGCCGCCAGTTCCACTACGAAAGTCTTCCAGTGATAGTCTCCGTAGCCGATGATCTACTGTGAGAAGTGCGATTTTAGACCATGGAAGAGATACTCTTCTTCAGAGAGGCTTTCCAGTCATCACTTGCCGACGTTCTCCGGAAGGGATAGCTCTAAGGTTTAGAATACTTTATCCTCTCGCCTCAAATCTCACACAAGTAGTTGTAGAATAGTCATTTAAGATTCTCCTAGCCATGACTATCGAAGATCTAGAGGCTTCCTTCAGGTAGTTATTCACGTCTAGGATTCTTACGGTTCAAGACATAGCGGAGATTCTTCCCATAAGACTATTAGACCAAGTTCTGATATGTAGACAAGGAAAAACAGTGGCTTCCCTCTAAGTTGTCAACTTAGGACAGAAACGTTCCTCTAGTATAGATGACATGCCTCTTATTATGATTCCTCCAGAATTAAAGATCGAATTGAACGATCTGTCAGACATATGATGTTTCAAGGCCTAAAGAAGATTATTTCTCCAAGTCTAGAATTAAGAAATCTATAAACCTGTTGAATAAGGGAAGTATTGTAACACAATGGTGTACTTGATTCATGAAGTGTTAGTTTGATCATGTTGATAGGGATCTATCCTCTCATTACTCCTTGAAGTGTCAGTAACGAGCCTACCTCGATGCCAGCACCTCATAGTGATACAGTCCAAGTTAGCTCTTGAAGGCTACTCCAACAATAAAACGGATGATGCTATCCGCTATTGCACTTATAGTCAAGGCACTTCCAGTTTAGAGCGCCATGGTTAATAGCTTGGTAGAGGCTCTGATTTGGTTGAGGATACGAAATTGTAAGAGATTCTCAGGTTTATGGAGCTCCTTATTCAGATTACTGACTTTTTCCTGACGGAAGATTTCGAAAACCTACAGTACCTATCTCCCGATGTTGCTGCGGTCCTTTTTGCGGCCGTTTTGGTTCATCGAAGTTTGAAATGTGATTCTGCTTTTCTGATGACTCCCCTTCTCCGATGGATTCCTGAGTCTTTCCCTACATGTGAGGAAGATTTTGAATTCTTCTCAGCTCCGATGGGTCCCAGACCATGCTTGGATAAGATTGTATAGTCTGATGAGTAAATCTTTCGCAAGCCAAGACCATGCCCCCCAGCCGGTATCGAAGCGGTTCTTCTAGGAAACATAACGAACCTGTCAAGAATGATTCTTGGAATGAGGACATGGATGTTGATCTTCGACTTTTGGAACAAATTGCCCGTTTACTGATATGTGAACTTCGATTGTAGCCTTGTCCCTTAGCATCCTTATGAATGCTATTGAAGCCTAATGTAGAGCTGTCTAAGGAAGCCCATTGAGAGATGCCTTTTATACTGTGAGAGATCTTCATCGCGTTCTATGAGCCGTTTTATAAGATTGACTTACCCATTGTGGCTCTGGGAAGGAGAATGCAGTTCGACGCTGGTATTTACAGCAAAGAAGTTCTCCTCAATGTCCTAGAGGTAAGATCTTTTTGGGAAGACAGCGGTCTAGTTTAGCCTCTCGGAAGAAGAACGAGTTTTGTTTAGCTGCTAGATCAAGTTGACTAAGTCTACAAGACCAGAGTCTCAAGAATTTAGAACGTATAGATACAGACCTTACGATTATGGCTTCGCAGAATGATCTTCCGACTCATTAGTTATTTTCAGGCCTTCAAAGGAAAAGAGGTTCCTCCGGAAGTCGGCTTCGACTATCTATCAAGTATAGAGGCTCTAGACAGTACAGAAATTATTATTCCTACTCCAGACATAGAGGGGCCAGATGTGGCGCGAGTAGGAGAAGAAGATACAAATTGTTCTACCTAACATATGAAGCCAGCGGAGGGGCATTGAAGCATCTGAAGTTATTCCTCCCGGAGTGGCGGTCGATAACCTCCGATCTATGGGTTCTTCAATACAAACTTCAGTAGATTACCATTGCAGTTTTTCCACTGATGAAAGTCAGGTTTTTGCTCTACGCCTATGAAGAAGAAGGGCCAGTAAGGCGAATTTTCCAAAAACCGTTAGTGAAGGAAATTGTGATAGGAAAAATGGTTATTTTTCCAATAGAAAACAGGAGCCCAGGACATTCAAAATATACGCCTCTGAAACAGATTTATTAGTCCGAAGTTTTTCAGAATGGTTGCTCTTTCAGCTGTCGTCAAAAAAGAGTTGAAGAAGGGCTGGTTTGGTGCGGCATTGGATTTTAAAGACGCCTACCTTTATTTTCCAGTTTTTCCTCATTAAAGGTGCTCGCCCTTCAGTTTAGACAACCAGTCTTACCTTTTTTTCGAGCTCTACATTCGTTTTCTACTTCTCTCCTTACCTTTACAACACTAGTGAAGACAGTGGCAGACGTGAGAAGGAGGGGTTATCCAAATATTTATCTTCTCGATGATTGATTGTTTGTAGCTTCAAGCTAATGATCGGGAACAGTGTTACTTTGGTTCTGAGACGGTGAAAAGCTGGGTTCTGGATTAACCAAAGAAATTCTATAATCTCATATCAAAAGTCAGAAGTCGAAGCTTTTATCAATTCTGGACTTGAAAGAAAAGAAGTAAGTTTTCCTACAGAAGAGAGAATCACAAAACTGTGGATGTATCTTTTTCATTCTGAAGATAATTTATCACATGCTCATCTATGGCTCAGCTGCAAAGGAATGCTGGCAAGCTTAGTAGGCCTTCTACCCTTCTGCAAGTTGTGGTGGATACTGCTCAGTTAAAAACCTTAGGGATTACCACAGAGACTAACGTCACGATGTACAAAGCTCTAGTTCCATTAACACTTGAGGTGCTCAAGTGATCGAGATCTCGATTAATACATGTGGCAGGTATGATAAAATGCTGCTTTGTGTGCATTAAGAGGTGTTAAAGCCAAAGATCGTGTAGCAACTACGATGGTTATGCAACTCAAGAATTCTTATGTGGGAAAAGAGGGTTCCACGAGGGATACCTCATCGACTTATTACCCGACGGAGGCTTCGATGATAGGTTGGGAAACATGCATGAGATCCCACAAAATTAAGGGCCCGAGTGAGTAGTCGAAGAAATAAGGAATCTCCATATTAATATTACTAGAGTTGCTAGCGGTCTTGCATCTACACGCTCTTAAAGCGATTTTCAAACGATGGTTTCGGGAAGTCAGTGAAAATCAGATCGACAAATCCACTGTAGTTGCCTACCTCAACCACCAAGGAGGAACACAAGGAGATCCTCATGTACACTGCAACCATCCGCTCCTCACTTGGTGCCTATCTCATTCAAACTACCCTCAGGCGGAACATCTACCGATGAGTTATTAACTGTCTAGAAGACAGCTTTCAAAAGGAAAATAGCCCCAATGATAGATCATTTGGTATCAACTGTAGAGTGGCATTTCAACAGCCGTGTATGCCAGTGATTTTCTAAGACTTTAAAGGACCATAGTAGATATGTTTGATACAAGAAGAATACCGCTCCCCAACATTTTGCACGTGGCTATCGGACGAGAAAGCCTGGGGAGAAGAACTGTTTCAATAAGGGACGACCTGATTGCATAGTCTTTCACCGTAACAATTTTGGACGAATGGTACTAACAAAGTACAGCAATAATGGTTCAAGTAAGATACGGCTTGTTGCCCCATTTTGGCCAAGTCAGGTTTGGTTTTTAAGACTGGTCAGCTTGTTGGAAGACCATCCAAGACTGATTCCTTTAAGCCAAATCTGTTAGTGGACGGAAGAAACAAAAGAGGTCGCTCAAAAGGCTAAATCTATACACTTTCTGTGTGGCCTCTCTTCAAGTCGCCTTCAACGCTAGGTTTTTCAGGAAGAAGCTGCATCCCTGGCGGCGGGAGCAAGAAGGAAGCCCACCTCCACTATTTTTCTATAGTAGACTTCGGCGCTTCAACGTCGGTGCAAGAAAAAACACAAGGTTGATCCGCATCGGGCCTTACTATCACTTCACACAGCTCGTGTCGACTCAATGCGCCCAATTTTTACACCCACGTTAATATCGATTATCGGTTGGCCAATTGGCTTGATCATCTGGTCTGGGTTAGCTTCCAAGAACATAATGGCGATCGTGAAGTGTTGCATTTTCAGTGAAGTGTTGTCAAGCCGAGTGAATTCCACCGTACCAAGTCGCAAAACGAATCTATAAATTTGGTACAGTATAGCTAAAATACGGTGTATATAAACAGCCTTAGTCCTTCAGTACGTCGCCGGCGAACCGTTGAACAATTGGACAAGGGCAGCCACTCTTCTCGATTTGACTAGAAAGGCAGCATTCCTAGACTGATGGCTGCATCTACCGTACTGATGATATACCAGACGATGTTCAGAAATCAATGCGTTATCTTAGAGACAAGTAAATGTATATAGATTCTAGATTCTCTCTATGTCACTCTACTCATCTGTGCTGGTTTCAGGCCCAAAACACAGGACACTCAATTATGCTCCTCAGCCTATAGTTCTTTTCCAGAGCTTCCCAGAATTACTACTGACATGAGGCTGATCATGCTGATCTGGAGGTAACGCTGGTGTCAGTCAGAGCTCTCCGACATTATTACCACCTTACTGCCGTCTTAAGGAAATCTATGGATTCCTCTATATCTGACCATGTCTTCATCACTTCAACAAACCTACATTTTACAGTTTACAAAACCTGACAACAAAGCTCAACAACCATTTTCACGCTGGGTCAATTCCCTCATCTCTGAGGCTTTGAAAGTGAAGCCTCGTCACTGGACCAGTAACATCGCCTTTTAAAACCGCATGTCATGAAATTAGAAGGCAGGGCAACAATCTTGGGCTTTTCACTTAGGACGTGAAATATCTGCTTATAATGGAAAAGCAGCAGAGGAGGACGCCTACAACGTTTCAGAATATTATATGAAAAAGGAGTTCCTTACAAGTACATCAAATAGTGGCCAAACCAATCCTGTCAGCAAAAGCAGTAGAGAAGAGGAGGATGCCATGCATCCTTATCAACATGCTCATAATTAAGGTGAGGAGTGCCGGTTGGTTTTATTATAACTTAGTGCTTTGATCAGATGTGCTGATATATATATGGCAGTATAGTGGGGGCAAAATTCTTCAAGCTTCCATTAAAACTTCACATAGCGAGAAACCCCGCTACAATGAGACTACCGGCTCCATTCCTCAACATAGTGGGACCAGTGTGGCAGTCATGCCACTAGTTGATCATTCGGAATGTATATATGGATGAAATCGAAATATAATAACCAAAATGTGAAGTTATCATTTATACATGTATTCTTACGAATGATCCAACTTAACCCTCATCCAGGCCCTCCCCAGCAAGTGGCGCCTTGGGGAAGGTTACAAAAAATGAGCAAAGGTCAGTGACGTCATGGTTGGGCGAATCGATGCTAGCATGGGGATCGACCGCTGCTAGGGCATGGGCCGCTCGAAAGTTTTTTATGTGGCATTAGGGGTGTCTCTAGGCTTTTTGAGCACAAAAAAAATGCACTAGTTAGTTGGATCATTCGTAAGTATAATGTATAAAATAGAATAACTTACAATTTTGGTGAGATAATTGTACTAACTCAGTATGTTGTAAAGTTAGGGGGGAGAAAAAGGTTTCTCACATATCGCATGCTAAGGCACGTTTCACAAGAGAGAGGGGTCCAGTAGATTTGGTTATGTAGCAAAACATTTTTCAGTATAATTTTTGTTTGCGCCACTTACAGTTGTTTTTACCTATTTTAAACTCTTGAAATTCACAAAAGCAAAATCATGGTAGAAATTGAGTTGCCCTGCAATAATAGTTTTTAAGATATGAGACTTTTTGAGAGGTGAATGTACACTTTTGATGGACAACAATTTTCCCATTTTTGTCCATCAAAATGTAACATCGCTTGAAAAACAAGTATTTTGTTTGTAAAATTATCTGAAAACAGGATTGTTTCAAACTGTCTTGATGTGAATAAGTGACCTAAAAACATATCTATCAAAAAATCAAATCCTCGCACAAAAAGTAGGTTAAATCATCATGTTTGTTGCTAATGTACTTTGATGGAAATATAGTGTCCAAAATAGGCAAGACTTCCATATGGACCCCCTCTAATGATTTACATTGAAACTAAAATGTTATTATTGCAACTTTTTTAATTTTTTAGAATAAAAAAAACCAAGGCCAAAATTAAATAAATTTTGTCATGTAAATATATACAGGGGGTAAATATGAGAAGTCTTTCCCCAAAAGATTGTAACGTTTGCAGAGTAAAGAGTAAGAAAAAGGGGATTTTAGGTTAAAAATTTTTAAAAAGTTCAATGCAAAAAGGGTTACTTTTGGCGTGTGTTTTGGTTCAAGAAACTTTCCATTTTTAAAACTGGTAATGTGTAGTATTAAAATGCCCCAAAAATTACATCTGATACTTGAAAGTACACTTTTATGAAAAATCGGGAAGATTTGGACCCCTCTATCATAAAACAGTCATAAGTATGTGGTAGTGCCTATGAACACGTCTAATTTTCAGTTTTTTAGTTGACAGAAAAAAAGGAGCCAAAAAACACAAAAGCGAATTTTCTACATATTGCTAATTTTCAGGAGAAAAGCACAGCATGTAGCTTTATCAAGTGTATGTGAGAACAAACTTTTTTGGCCATATATTAAAATCCTCAAAAAGAGTTTGGAAAACTTTTTTTGTGGAGTTACATTTCATTTTATTTTGAAGGTTGTTTTATAGTATGTGTTGTTCCAAATAAACGCCCCTGCCCTGAATAAACGCCCCCCCCCCCACGAGTTTGGAATTAAAACATTCAAGAAAATGAGTTAATCACATTAATCACATGATTTAAATGGCCGGGGGGACTGTCGTAATCTGTATCATAACGCTTGTTGTTGCTTTTGCTTCATGGCACACCAAACTTGGACCCACATGTTGGAACTCCCCATTCGCACGCACTGAAACATCTTTTATAAACGTGAAGGTGATTTTGTACGGGGAGTTGTGGACTTTCCATTTTGACTGTAATAAACGCCCCCAGTTTTGAAACATGCACCGCCCACGGGGCGTTTATTAGGAAACAATACGGTATTTGTATCAGTGAAAGTGAAACGGTCGTTTCAATTTCCTAAGTTACAGCGACACTCTTTAAACATACCGCGTAATCCATGGTTGAGAAACTCTCCTTGCAAGACAAGGAGGTCTCTAACAAAATGTGCCAAATTTGCCATTATGTGTCTCCAATAGAACAATCAGTTGCATTAGTTTGGCACCTTTTGTTTGAGAACTGCCTGTAATCAAAGAAGAGGTACTCAGCCATGGAATGAGTGATTGTTACAAATGAGGTGTCATTGTAAAGAGCAAAGAATGACCTTTTCACTGATATTCAACACTATGAAAACAACCTTCAAATAAAATGAAATGTAACTCAACAAAAAAAGTTTTTAAACTTTTTTTGAGGAGTTTAGATAATGCACATGTATTTCAACTCTTGTCAGTCATAAGGAATAATTTTTCAATATGTCTGATTACTTTTTAATATTTTTAAATATGTATTTGATATTATAGTGTTAATTCTTACACTAATGCATGTGTGTGCATCAGATCAGCCAGTGTTAGGAATAAATGATGTGTTTGTTTAAATAAGTGAAAATTGTAACAGTACACTTACTGTTCACACGTTCAGTGATTTTTGAGAATATTCTTCTTCTTTAGGTCATCTGATGCAATTGGAAAGACCTTGTGTTGGCATGATCTGTGTGTCTGTCTGTCTGTCTCTCTCTCTGTGTCAAACATTTAGTATACTGAGGTTAATGAGGTCAAAGATAACATACCAAGGTCAAAAGGTATCTAGCCTGAATATGTCAAATTTCACTTATTAGCAAAGTTGAAGTCCAATGAAACCAGACTTCAGGATGTTTACTGAATTGGGACCAGTGTCCCTATTTTATTTTTTTATATATTGACATATGAAAGATGCTTTTTGTGTGCAGTACAAAAGATGCTGGTGTTCTTGTGTTGAATAAGCAAATGTTCAAATGGCAGTGCCTATAGGCCAGTGTGTTGTAATTCTTCTACTCAGAGAGAATTGATAAAATTCCTGATCTATATATCCAAATTATCTACCTAGGATCAGTCACATGTACAAGGTTTTGATACCATTTCAGATGATATCAAAATCTAACTTTTTTATGTAAGTCAGAGGACAAGGCTATTGATTCCAAATTTGCCCTTTCAAGTCTTTCAATCCTGGGATATTCTGTATTCACCAGTGAAATGGTTACATAACCGGATCATGCACCTTCCGGGATGCAGTTGCATGCCATAGACTTAAGGTCCATTATACTCACTGCACTGCATTGCAGGGCCAGTAAAAATGGATGGTAGACCCACCTCTGACTCAACCACAGCAGCAACACAGGTTCAATGGCGGCTGCAGTGTTGAGTCAGAGATGGTTACCATTCATTTTCAATGCGCAGTGAAATATGAATTGACCTTTTAACAGTGTGATCATTTGATCATTGGATTCCGGATTGACAAGCATGATGTAGTTTTATACAGTGTGAGTCAATAAAACCCATACATTCAGGAGGAAAGATTTTTCTTCAAAGGTTAAAATCATTATTTTTCTTGAATGTTTGCTTTGGGTGTTTAGAGGGATAACAGGCTATCAGAAGATTTTTGTTTGGTGTCTTCGGACTTTGGGTTCAGACAAACAGCGATTTTGCGGAGAGACCTAAAAATCTGTTTTGGCCGATTTTAGCCATACAAGCGGAGAGATTGACACCGATGTATACCAAACACATTATACATGTTATAGCAAAGAAATCACACCATGCAAATTTCAGATTTTATCGATTTCTTCTCGACAAAAAAACATATCAGTTTGAAAAAAAAACATTTGTAACATAATTATAAGTAACATATCTTCAACAAATTAAATACCATTGTTCAATCATAAGAGTCAGTTATTGAAAACTCACTCCAATATCAAGTTCTTCAGTTCATGAACATAATGAAACTGCTCAGAGATTGTGTTTTACAATCTCTAAGATATTATTTTGCACAAATACAGTTATACTCAGCATACATATATAAAAGCTGAAGTTTTCTGCTAAATAAACATGGAATATTAAAAAAATTAAAAATTCAATAGCGCATTGTTTTTTCAAGCGGAATACAAAACCTTCTATGGTTTCACTTTGGATCCCAAGTTCGTTGTCAGGTTAAAACCATGAAATCTTGCTGAACCAAAGGAAACTGTGTGGCCTTACACCAGCTATCGGGACTTTTCTCATTTGGGAAATTTAACATTTCTTTCACTCAGCATTTTCTTTTTTAATCTCCAGGAGATTAGTTTATAACCCCATTCTCCCACATTCATTGTTTAAAATATTGGTTGTTTGTGGTTTAAATGGTTTTACTACATCACTGCTGAAGACCATGTTACTCATGTTTTAAAACAATGCATCTTTGTTTGATCCAAAATCGGCCAAACAGATTTTTAAGTCTCTCAGCAAAAATAGGCATAAATTGTTCTCCAAAGTCCAAATGGCACTAAATAAACGTTTTCTGGAAAGCCTTATTATCTCTATTTATAACCAAAGGAAACATTTGAGCAAAAAAAATCTTAAAATTTAATTATTTTTTATTCTGAATGTAGGTAGGCGTTTAGTGACTCACATGATACATGTAAAGTATGAGCTTGAGATGGTTTCCCTATTTTTACAGTATTGCCGTAAGTTTTATGCATTTATCATTGTTGACCTGAACCCACCCCTCTCCTCAAGGCCTTTGTCTTACCTTCAAAGCAAAAACAACTTTTATTTGGTCAAGATTATATCATTGTTTGGTGGAGAAGTCATTCTTAAGGTGGCTGTGAAGTCAGAACCGGTCAAATGGGCCAGTTTTAGTTTTTTTCATGTTTAACGGCAAGAGTAGAACATGTTCGTTCCATATATGTTAACAGAATTAATATATATTTATTTTTCCTCATTTTGTTCATTTTACTTTTACATATGTTCGCATTTTTGGACCAAAAAACAATCAATGGGCTGACTGCAAAAGGCGGGTAGGTCATTTCGAGTATTACGCAATACGCGTCTGTGCTATTCGGCGCCCGCGATGTAATGAGCGCATCAGAAACTCCTTGATGCATCGATTCGATATGACGCATACCCCTGGTACCTTTTATTGCAATTGTAAAATGGTTGCCTAAGTAGATGGTTTGCAACAGAATGGGATTTTAATTTCACGATTTGAGCCACATAAATTGTTGAATTTTTATCATAGTATCCAGAG